>PVIH01005567.1:0-122237 GCA_004025045.1 Sigmodon hispidus
GAAAAGATTTTCACCAACCCTACAAGTGATAGAGGACTGATCTCTAAGATATATAAAGAGCTCAAGAATTTAGATCCCAAAACCTTGAATAACCCTATCAAAAAATGGGGTTCAGATCTAAAAAGGGAATTCTCAGCAGAGGAACTACGAATGGCTGAAAGGCACCTGAAAAAGTGCTCTTCATCTTTAGCCATCAGAAGTTTTATTACTATATGTTTTTTAATCTATTCTGAATGTTTTGCTTTTTTATATAAAGTTTGATAATGATTTTCTTAAATAATAATAATAATAATAATAATAATAATAAATAATACTATCATGGTGTACTTACTTCCTGGTGAGATATAATTTTAGTTCCGTGAGTACTAAATATTACAGACTACTGTGGCCTAGTAAGATAACTATGTCATTACCTTTGTTTTACAAAGTACTTACTGACTCTACCTTTGATTTCTTTTTATGTTTGTTTTCTCTGCTACTTGCAGCCTCATTCCACAAACTTGTTTTACAAAGCTAAATTATCTACTTACTTTAAAACAACACTAAGTTTTCAGAACCAGTCCTCGAGTTTGACAAAGTACATCACCTGTGAGAACTTAGATTTGTCTCAATCTATCTTCTCACCATGGAGTCTTAGACTTATATTTAGCCAGATAACCAATACCAGGTTATAGGAATTTCCTGAGGATTCTTGCATGTAACCCATTTCCTGTCCCAATTTCTATACCAATCACGGCTTTTACTGTAGAAATAAAAGCCAGACCTTTGTTAATTTTAACTTTGTAGAATTTTTTATTTTTAAAAAATAGCACACTAGGTTAAAACATCTATTTAAATGAGTCAATCAATTTCAGTTAGTGAAAACAAACTAGAAGTGCTGAAGCTATAATAACAAGACTGGCCTAAATTTTTCCAGGTCTGTACTGGTGTCTAGTGTCTGGGAGAACATGTTTACCTTAAAGTACAATAATTAGAGGGAAATAATGTAGTGACTGGTACAGATAAAGTACAAGATTAGACATTCTATGTATACACTTTTACAGATATTCTATTTTTTGACCTAGAAATCTTAGCTTTAATGATAGCTAAGATTTCACCGTGGATACATTATTTGTCTTTGCACTCATCAGTGAAGAAGTCTCTGAAAACAGTAGGATAATTAATTCTCAAATCATGGACTTTCAAACTGCTGAACTCTGAGTTCTATAGTCTCTTTTGACCACTGTGTAGTGTTCATTTTATTTATTTACTTGTTTGTTTGTTTGTTTTAAGGACAAAACATGGAGCACTCCAAAGGCTCAACTATGATCATAGCAGCATTATTCGAAATAGAAAGAACCTGGATGACCCTCAACTTAAGAATGGATTAACACCTGACACACTCTTGAGGGGGGGGGGTCAAAACTGGATTTGCCAGGAGTGGAGACTGATCCAAGCATTAATGGGGCAGTGGGACCATAGGACTCTCTGCTCCCTGCCCAGGAAGTGGATGGGGAGTTGCGGAGAAGAAAAAATGACCTGATGTGGTGGGAGGGGGAAGGGACCTTGAATAAGGATATACAGGGATGGAAAAAAAATTCAGAGGAAAGCTGAACACAAAGTAAATATATGTGTAGCAATCTTATTTGCATTATCACCCTTGATAAGTCATGCTTATGATTTTTATCTTCTTTATAGTTATTGTTAACTTCTCAGCATTTTAAATTCATTTTACTGTTTTTCTTGATAAATACAAAATAAATAAAGAAAAAAAATTCAAATCATGAAAGCTAAAAAAAGAAAGAAACTAAGAGATACCATTCATGGCAATATTAAAATACCTATTGCAAAAGAGTAAAAAAGCAAGCAAGTAGAAACTTCAAAAGACCAGATGATAATTTAATGTAGATTATAACCATAAGGTTAGATATCAATTTTATTTTAGGATAGAAGCAGAAAATCTGAAGCAGGGAATAAAAAATATTTTAAGATCACTAAAAATCATAGTCTGCAATGTTATAAAACAAAATGTAAGCAGGAAAAAATTATAACAAATATGGTACATTGAAAAATTCAATTGCAAAAGGCTTTTAGTGTGCAAGAGTAAAAAGAAATTATAAAGCTAATGATGTTGGTTTGTTTTGCTCCTTTGACTTTTTTAGGGGGCCATCACCCAGCTCTCAAATAAATTACACATAGAGGCTTATTCTTCATTATAAATACTCAACCTTAGCTTGACTTTTTCTTTGTTTTTTTTTAAATTTATTTTTTTTTATTTATAAAATAAAGTTTTTTTAATCCATGTGAAAAAAAAAGAATGGATTAACAAACTATGGTACATCTGCACAATGGAGTACTATTCAGCAGTAAGAAAAATGATATCCTAAAATTCACAGGCAAATGGATGGATTTGGAGAATAACCTCCTGAGTAAGGTCTCACAAACCCAGAAAGAGAAGCAGGGGATGTACTCACTCATTAGTGAACTTTAAAAAAAAAAATGTGTAGTATTCCATATGCACACCTAAATCATCTCTTTCAATCTTACAGCTACCCATTTTAACTGTTACGTGATGCATTTATCTAAATTATTCTATTACTAATAAACAACTCAGGAGACAAATTGGAATAAAAATCTGACAAATCCAAACAACAGTGGAGAATTATTTGGCTCATACTATTTTACTTTTTCCCAAATGGAAAAACTCTCAAATTTCTCATTTCCTACCTATTACTTCTCTCACATCTGTCTGTCTGTCTTTCTGTGTTTTTCCACATCCTCACGGCTAATTCCGATCAGCTCCATGTTGACTCTACCCTTTGATTCAAGGTGTAACTTTATTAGCAGTCTTGGAGTGTCGGTTTGAACAAATCTCCTGCAACATTGTGGGTTGATTTGATTTTTTTCAATATTTTTTTTTTTTATTATGAGCAAAGAAGTCACACTTTCTATCCTTGTATATCCTTATTCAAGGTCCTTTCCCCCTCCTATCAAATCAGGTCATTATCTTTTTTCCACAACTGCCCATCCCCTCCTCCCCTGGATGCAGGCAGTCCTAAGGTCCCAAGGTCCGAATATACTCCTGGCAAATCCAGTCCCAATCCCCGTGTCCCCGTCCCCCCCGCCCCACATCAAGACTGAATCAGGTGTTCCTCTAGGGGGAGTGGAGTGGGATCCAAGGAGTTAGTCCAAGGAGTTTCTGATCCCAAGCTGTTCAGAGGTTGTGGTTTGCAGCTTGGGCATGCTTTGCTTTTTTCTTGTTTGTTTGCTTGTTTGTTTGTTTAGAGTCCACTAATGAGTGAGTACATCCCCTCCTTATCTTTCTGGGTTTGAGATACCTCGCTCAGGAGAATATTCTCCAAATCCATTTACCTGCAAATTATTTTCTCGTTAGAAGCCTAAATCTGTTTTGGATCTTGAATGATACTTACAGATATAAAGGAGAAAGGAAAGGCTGAAGAGAGAGAAGGAGGAGAGAAATAATCAAAAAGAGAGAAGGAGGGAGAAGAGAAGCAAAATTAAAAAAAAAAAAACAAAGGAATAAAAAGACAAAGAAAAAATGAAGGAAGGGAAAACAGTGTCTATTATATTGCCAAATCAACAATATGATGGAAAAACAGGGAAACCAAAGAATAGTGGAGTTACACAAAGCCATGTAGAGTAATCTTATTGTGGTTTGAATATGAAAAGTTCACTATAGGATTATAATTTTGTAAAACTGATAAGGCGATTTGGGAGTTTATGGAAACCATAATGGTAAAGCCATGCTGCAGGATTTTTGTTTCTGGAAAAGAGTTAAAATGATTTAGAGCCTTGCCCCAGTAATCCACTTCCTTTACCTCTTCTCTGCTTTCTGTGTATAAATAAGATGAGTTCTCACTGATACCTTTACAAAGGGGTCAGACTTAGTCTCCTGCTTCCATGCTTTCCCCAATATCTTGGACTCTAATCTTCTGGAAATGTCAGCCAAATTAATGTTTTCTTTTGTAAGTTGCTTTCTATTGTGTATTTATTATAGAAACTAATACGGATTGTGTGTGGGACAGCAACAGCATGAGGACAGTGTTAGACATCACTTTACTACACAACTATATGTGGTAGCAACATGGTTTCTTTACCATATAAGTGAACATGAGTGAGCACAGAAAAATCATGGGTTGAGCATTGACAAACCAAGGAAAATTTCTAGTGGAGCTGTTCAAAATTAGCACTGGGATCATTTCTTTTTCAACATTAGTTATGTTATTTGAAGTTTAAATGTTCACAGTCAAATTAATTTAAATTATGGTTCATATCTTGTGTTTTTTGAAACTTAGAGTCTGAATTTCTGGTTAGTATAAAATATGTTCAAATACAACTGATGATCACCTTGAAATTCTCAATATTGGTACAGAGAAGATTCATTTGCATGAACTTATGATTATACACAAACACACACACATACACACACACTCATGGATATGTGTTTTGGCTTTTTTATTTGAAAAATGTAATTTAACTGAATAATATGATCAATGTTTACAAAGATTATTAAAAGACATTTAGAGTTTATAGATACATATCTCATGTCTAAGATATTTTTACTGTCAATAAGCCAAAAATTTTATACCATCATAAATTGGTGAAGTAAAATATATGTCAATCTTTATAAATGTGACTTCACCTAACCTTTTATCAATCTCTTCCTAAGCCTGTATTATACATATATGTATACTATATACAAACATCTATGTATTTAATAAGAATATAATTTGATAGGCTCCTAAATCTGCATTATGTTATAATATGTCATTTATTCAATTCCAAAACAACTTTTACAATGAAATCTGAATATGTAACTAATAATTAATTATCTGAATTTTGTAATAAGAGATTAATAGCCCAACCTTAACATTTTAGCCTTGGGTTTCTGAGAGAGAAAGTTTTTCTGCTGCATTTTCAGATATGCACATCAGTGATGGTTAGATGCTTTAGTTGCTATGCCAATATGTTCTCTGTTGCTACCCCCAGCTTACAGTTGAGAAATGTAGGGGGAATTTTATTATAAAGTACCTTTATTTAGCCTTTGCCTAGCAGGGACAAAGGTGTATAAATAACTCTTCTGTATGCACCTCCTGCACAGAGCTGCACGAGGATCTGCATATATTATCATAGTCATTTTGTACATCTTTAAGTGAAATAGTGGTGAGAATTCTCAGACATAAAGTACATGGCAGAGCCATTAACAGGCCAACAGCAGAGGCCACACTTGCTTTATATCAAACTCTGACAGCTTTAGTGTCTACAAGAGCATGGTCTATTTTGGCAGAGATGTACCTATTCAAGCTGAATTAAAAGCTGCAAATACCCTAGTGTAGCCCATCAACTGCTGAATGCCCATCATCAATCAGCCAATTGCCATGTGGTACTTGTGCTGACAAGTCAGCAGTAACTTAAGAGATTTTTTTTTGTTTTTCTAAGACTTAGTATAGCTATTGGATATAATAAATACTAATGAAGGTATAAATATGCTAAACATTTTCTCTAGTATTCATAAAAGCAAGTAGTAAATGAAATTTATAATGTTTCATATGAAGATGGTTGATTAATTCTTGGAATATGATTTTCACATCAACCTTAATGGTCTCTCTTGTTTATTTTGAGTGAGAACAAAAAGTATTTTAATTTTATATACAAATAATGTTTTCTTTAAGAGTAAATAATTGAACAAAATACATTCAAAAGATGTAAAATATATTACAAAATAATACTTAGGGTTTTTTTTCATTTCTTTGACCCAGTACTCAGAAAAACAAAGGATGTTAGAAGTGGAAATTTGTTCAAAGAATGATTGTTTCATTCAATAAGAAGGAATATATGGTATAAGTACTTTTCCGAGAATTTGTATTTTAACATTTTTTTTTACTTTGTTGTTCTTCTTATTTGGAACACATTAAAGTCATTTTTCCAACAGTTTCTCTTTATTTTTAAAAAAGATTCTTCCAAGTTAACGAGGCTTACATAAAGACCCTAAGACTCTATTTTCTCAAAGGTAAAGTAAATTTTAGTTAGTATTAATCAGTCATGCTAAAGCAGTTTGTAGTTTTCCTGTAGCCAGATATTTATACTTTGAATACTATGATAGAAATACATGTGAATTCCAGTAGAATTGAAATAGCTTTAGGACAACATCATCAAAAATGAAGTTTACTTTTACAACCGTAAGAGTGTGAAGTCTACCAAGAAACATGAAAAGGATAGGAGAGCCTCAAAAATAATTTCAGGTCTAGTGTGCACCTTGATGTCAATAAAGTGAGAACAAACATAGGACACAGATAACAGATTTGGGCATCTGACACACAGATTAAGTGAAGTATTAAACTAATGTTGTTTTATAATTCTAACTTTGCAGTAATCTGTTATAGAATAATGGGAAACATTCAAAAGTAAACTTCCCTTCCTATATCAGATATGAATTTGATTACTCCTCAGTGAGTTTTGTTCTATCCATTAATTTTTTTATGAATAAAGTCTTTTTTTTTCATCCATGTATCCCCTTGTCAAACTCTCTTCCTCCTCCCATCACTCCCAGTCACTCTCTCTTCTCCCCATCACATTATCTCCTCCCCTATCCATTAAATATTAAGCAACAGCAATGTCAATGCTTGATTTGCAGTCTAATCAAGACAATGGCATGGATGTGATGTGGTTATTAGTGCAGGGTAGATGCATATTATTTAGCAAATTTTTCTTTTTTTACATTTTCAGAATTTTTATTAGTTCTTATTGTTACACTGAGTTAATTATGTTCTTTATTTCCTTATGAAGCTTCATCTGCTTGTGCTTATTATTGAGAATGGGGCAGTGAATTCTTCAACTGTTATAATAGAATTATTTCTCCTTTCGGTTCTGACATTTACTTCTATGTTTGGGGAATCTGAAATAGTGTTTTATGGTCTTACAGTAGTGATAGAAGATTATCATTAGAAAATAATGAATCTTTTATCAATGTAAAACATTGTACCCTCTTGTGACATTGGGTTATTTGCCCTCCCAGGGGAATGGGTTGGATGATGGATGAGAAGAAGCTGAGAGAAGACTAGGAGGAGGGGGCTGAGGAGAAACAGTGGTATGGATAAAGCAAGAATTCAAAAAAAGATTGGAAGTGAAAGATAAGGAATAAAAACACCCATGTCAACAAGATCCATATTAAAGCATGGAAACTATGTTAATTTCAGACTATAGATTTTAACAGATGCTTCTTTCACTTTTAAATTTTAGTTATTTTGGTTTATACTATAGCTGTATTCCTGGCAAATGTTAATACTTGGCATGTTCAATAATCTATTCTTAACATTTTTAAAATTAGTCATTGTTTCCAAAAAAGTCAACAACTATGTCCTCTGTTTTATTCTTTTTATCTCATAAGACTACCTTAGTACTGGAAACTTTTGATAAAGGCAAAATAAATTACAAAAAGAAAAAATAGTTATAATAAATTATACTACTTATATTTATACAATTTGAGTTGCTTTCTAATTGTGTCTACATATGAAAAATAATATATTGCTATGAACAAATATGTGGGTCTTTTCTGTGTGTTTATGAGTTCATTGAGAATAGATAGTATCTCATCTTTGCTCTGTTTTGTTATCTATGTTAATAAGATAGACATTCCTGTAATTGCTTAACAAAATAATAGATATTTATATTAAACGGTCTAATCCATAGGGTGAAGTAGGTTAGGAATTTAGACATCTAGGAAATATTAATAGAAATCTTAAATTTCTGTTTTTGGAAAAGAACCATTAAAATTTGATAATATTAACATATTTAGAAGAGAATTGTAATACTGTTCCATGTCTATGAACAATCATAACTCAGCCACAAAACATAAAATTTAGTAAGATAGAGTTAAAGAGGGAGACTGAGACAGAGAGTCAGACAGCAGAGACGGAGATGGAAAGAAGACTATTTGGAATGAAACATAATAATCTCCCCTCAAACACAGTTCCAAATATATGGTCACAAAATGGTTAAACTCTATAGGGCAATAACAACATCAACAAAATAAAACCAGACATAATTGTGGGTAAATAATTTGTAGGAAGGAGGAAGTGTTAGAGGAGAATGGGAAGTGTAATTAGAATAAATCTATGAAAATGTCAAAAATTAATTGATTTAATATTACATCCTTTTGTCTCAGAGAATTTTTTATCTGACATTTTCACACATAAAAATTCTCAAATGAACTCGACAATTTTTAATATGCCTGGGTGCTCAAATAAATACTTGCAGTAATTATTTGTCTTGAGCTCAAATTATTAATTATACCTTACAGTGTATTATGCTTAATTATAATAGCATTTTAGTACATGAAAATGTTAACAATAAAACTAAAGGTATAATGAAGAAAATAAGGATCATCTGTGCAAAGCAGGATTCCTAAAGCTTTAAAGTATCATGGGTACCAGGAAATACTTTCCTTGGACAGAAGTACTCAAACACATAAACTAACTCTTTACTTTTTTAACATACAAAACATATTAAATAATTGCACAGTTTTAAAGGTTAAAAGGTAGGCTAGCCTGATTGTTGTGTGGTTAGTCTCAGCACTCTGGAGATAGAGCCAGATTGATTTTGTTAAAGACTAGTATGGTCTACATAGTCATAGATGCTGGTTGAATCCAGGGATAGTGTACCATTGAGTATAGACTGCAGCTGTAACTGCTTTTGTCATTGTGGTATATACCCATCTTATACTAAATTCCTCAGATATTGAACTATATATTACATATTACTTGTGGGGATCATTTTCTTTATGAATAAACTTATTTTAGAACTGGTTGAGTTTTTCTATGTTTTTGAAATTCTAATTTTAACAGTTACATTTCTACCATGTGGAGCAGAGTGAGACATTTTATTCTCTCATGGATTAAGACTACTGAATCTGTAACTTTGAATACATTTTCTGTGAATGTATATGTGATGCACTTACACATATATAATCTAAGAACTCACATGTGGAGGTCAACAAAGAGGCTACATGTCCTACTGTTTCAAGTGTGCCTTATTTCTGGACTAAAGGTATGTCACTGAACTTGATGCTGGCCATTTCTCATGATCATGGAAAATCACAGTCTGGTTGCAAAACAACTCTCAGAAACCCTCCTTTCTTCATTACTTTTCCACAAATAAGAACTCAACAATATTGTGAGCACCATTCTACCCATTTCAAAGTTTCCCCAGGAAAATACAAAATGAATGAACAAAAATAATCTTGGTATCAGAATTGGAAAATAATAAAAGACAGTTTCTTCAAAGAAGAAAAGCTTGAGAGAACTTGGGAAACATATTGTTCAGAAGCTATTCTACAGAAAAAATAAAGTTCATAGAAATTAAAACATGAGAAAAAATTAGGTAAAAGTTTGGGGTGAGCAGGATATTCAAGGTGAGAGGTAAAAGGAAGTGGGGAAATATATAAGCAAGAAATCAGAAACTGATGTTAATGTTCTTGAAATTCTGAATCAAAATCAGGTGAAATAATATCAAAATATATTTAAAAGGGCAATTTAGAGTCATTTTGTATTTATAAATCTACAGCCTTTTCAGAATTATGAGCAGTGTGTTTCAGTGCACACCTTATTACTCAGCAAGTTGAGCTCTACAAATTTAAACCCAGCCTAGTCTACTAAGAAATTTTCACTTCAGCCAGAACTACACAGGGCACGTAAGTCTAAAAAATCCAAAATAACTAAATAACTAAAAAATAAATGATTGTAAAATGTAATGAGATTAATATCAATGAACCAAAATTTTATTATACTTATTTTAAGTTATTTCAAAATGCCATTTTATAAGTTATCTTATAATTTTTGTGACATTAACAGTTTCCAAAATTAGTATTAAGGATATACTGATAACAAACAGAATAAAATTGAGTGAAACACACATTCATGGCAACATAAATTATTCTATCATCTAATTATAGTATTCAGAAATAAGGTATAAATGCTATAAGAAGTACTTGATATGCTATCATTTATTTTATTATAACACAAATTCTACCTTTGAATTTCCTATATTTAAAACTAAAACTTTATTCAAGATTTTGTCACAGCCAAAACTTTGATAAGAAAACAACTTTTGATTTAAGCACATGCTTATGTCAGTATGACTCTTCCACCTCCAATATGGCAACAAAAACAATATTATTCCCACCACTGTGGCTATGACCACCTATATGGTTGCTATCACTATCATCATAACCATTATTATCATCGTCACGATCATCATCATAAGCAACAGCAATTTAATGCTCAATATACTACATTTCTGCTGAAAAGTGACAATGAAGGAATCTGCTTGCCATACCCCATGATTTTCAGTCACTGTTCAGAATAAATTTAGTTTTCTGCTTTTATATTTTCCCTTCTGTTCACTTAATTTCAATCATCACCTCTGAAAAATCTGTAAATTTTTCCTAAGGACAAACAGGTTCTTCC
The DNA here is from genome assembly GCA_004025045.1 of Sigmodon hispidus. NCBI lineage: Eukaryota > Metazoa > Chordata > Mammalia > Rodentia > Cricetidae > Sigmodon > Sigmodon hispidus. Next base: position 10,464 of record PVIH01005567.1, read on the forward strand.
TGAGGTGAATATAAGTTATTTTTACTTAAATCAGAAAAAAATGTTTCCCCTGTTGTATTTAAAACAAAATACAAAACTCTACTTAGGAGTAGGTCTTTTAGGATTTTATTTTTTTTCTTACAACTAACAAAAGTTGAACTATAATGAAGTTTAAAAAAAAATTGCCTTGCTATAGTAAAGATGACTTTTCTTTTAAATATAATTTTAAGAATTCTACAATATGTAAGTACTAAATTGTCTACTGAAAATAGTCACATTGTCAAGTCAGTCATTTATTTGTTTTATTTTGGATAGTTTTATATGTATTCTTTGATAATTTTAATGAATGCATTTGAATACACTATCTCTCTATTCCTTCCCTTACCATCCTCTCTCAACTCCTCCATCAATGCCTATCCCCACAACTTTGAAATTGCTTCTTTTTACAGACCTTCTTCTGTTTCTACTCATTTTGTGTTTCCAGATAATCTTGAGATTGGTACTAGCTTTACTAGGTGGCTAGCCTTCCAAGATTTACAACATTAAAAAGAGGTAACAACCTTTCTCCAGCAGCCTTAGATGTTAATGATTCTTCAACTAATGGTAGGATCATTGTTCACTTTCTCCCCTGTAGACTGGAATTTTGTCTGGCTGGAGCTTAAATGGGTTATGAATGCTGTCACAATGAGAGTTTATATGTACAATTGTGTGTTTGTGTCACCACTCCATTTTTTTTTTTAAGTTATCCACCACCTTTGTATCTGGAAGCAATAAGGGTGAGTTAGAATGTCTCATTTAGGGTGTGTATTATATAATCTCTTTAAAATATAAGATATGAAAGTATGAAAAGTATTTTATTTTCTACTTTTTACTAATTTATTTATGTTTTAAAATAAAATGTAATTACATAAATTACCACTTCCTTTTTCTGTAGTGGGAAATTTAAAGCTGTGCAAGTAAACAGTGCTAGAGTGTTGAGCCAGGCGGTGCGTGGTTAACTGGGGGGAGTGATGAAAGAAAGATGCACTGAAAGCGGGAAGCGGATGTGTGGCTCTAGACCGGTGGCATGGGGAGGAAAGTCTGTTTGGAGGTGATCGCTCTGGCTTTTTGTTTTTTTGTTTTTTAACTTTTTTTTCTGCAATTCCTCCCTTGTACTCAACCTTAACTGTGCTCACTCTTTAAATCATAACTTTTACTCAGTATATTACTAGAGAGATCACTACTGGCTGTAATAAATTTGTTTCTCTCATGAATACATTCTGTTCTACTGGGCAGTTTTATATATGGATTATTATAAAAATTATTCTTGCCTAAGCTATACTGTCTAATTGATAATAGTGTTATTTTAAGTAGGATTTGAAGTTAATATATAAAACAAAGAAGTGTCGCACAGATAGAACCCCTGAGTTTCTACTGAGGAGCCATATGGACTATAGCTTATGCTAATGATTAAGAAAAAGAGTAGCCCAGCTAGCTTAAGTTTTTTTTTCATTGTTTATTATTTATTTTTTTAATATATTTTATTTATTTTTTAAGGAATTTTTTATTATGAATAAAGTCATATTTTTTATCCATGTATCCCCTTGTTAAAACTCCCTTCTCTCTCCCACCCCTCCCCGTCACTCTCTCTTCCCTTAATTTTGGGAGATATGCTAACCTGTTTCAGAGTACACTGCACTAATCTTTAAAAAAATAACTTAAAGTTAGACCAAGACGATTTTGTCAAATAGCTTTAAAGTGAAAAATTCAAAAATAAAATTGAAAGTTTTATACAAGCACATATTTGAATGAGAAAATCCTAAATGTTAGATAACAAGAACAAAGCAGCCCAATTATATTTAGGTGATGCTCCTTTCTTGTTAGAATGGTTGATAAACAAAGGTGAGGATTAATTCTTTATACCCATTTTATGTCCTCAATATCCTGAAACAAAAACTATTGATGAGTGAATATGCATCCTAAAGATTTAAAGTAGAGCTGATTGTTTTTTATATAGAAAGGTTTGGGATTATGACTGCTTTACAATTCCTCAAAGATTACCCTGCAAAGTAATTAATTAGGTAATTGACCCTTTCTTTGTAGTTATAAAATAAAGCCTGGAAGTAAAAGACTTAACTGAGAAGAATTTCTTGCTTGCTTACATGGTTAATCTATAACTATTTTCTTGTGTATAAATTGAATAAATGTGACTTGTGATAATGTGGTTTTTATCTATAACACATAGGGATATAAAAAACATGCCATATTTTTAATTTGAGAAATTTTTTTATTAATTTAACATGCCATCCACAGATCTCTCTAGCATCTCTCCTTCTGCTCCCACCTTCGCCCCCAAGCCTCTCCCTTTGACCCACCTCCATACATTCCTCCTAAAGGGAGTCTGCAAAGCCTGGTATGTTTAGTTGAGGTAGGCCAAAAGCACTCACCAATGCATCAAGGCTTACCAAGGTGTCACAACTTAGGTATTGGGCTCCAAACAGCTTGGTCATTCATCAGGGATAGATCCTGATAACCTACCAGGGACCACTCAAACTGACCAAGCTACTCAACTCTCGCTTGAAAGTATGCTAGCATGCAGGCACCACAGGGGGTTGTTGAAAGTTCTTGCTTCCCACTATCGTGATTCTTGCCTGTGGATTTTTGCATCTGTTTGTATCTGTGTTTTTTTTTTTTTTTTTTTTTTTTTTTTTTTTTTTTTTTTTTTTTTTTTTTTTTTTTTTTTTTTTTTTTTTTTTTTTTTTTTTTTTTTTTTTTTTTTTTTTTTTTTTTTTTTTTTTTTTTTTTTTTTTGGTATCTGCCTCTATGATGACAAAGTTGCTGGTAGTCTACACCTGGGTCATCCTTGTGGATTCCTTAAAATTTCATGAGCATCACATTTCTCCCAAACCTCATAATGTCTTCCTTTATCAAGATATCTCTTATCACACAACCAATCCACCAGCTCCTACTGAACCAAAAAGTGAGTGTTTTTCCAGCTGACCAACCCTGTTACTAAGTACAACCCATGTCTCCTCATTCCTACGCATTGAAATCCCACTTGAAGACAAGAAGGAAGAGCTCCTAGTGGCAAACCTGTTCAGCACTCTCTCTATTGGAACCTGCAATCTCCAAGGTCCACTTCTCCCTGATAATCCACTCATTCCCCATCCACCAGAGGCTCACAGAGACATAAGCACTGCTTGTACTGATTGGAGGAAAAGATGACTAGATGCCAGTTCAAGAATTCAAGCAACAGCATAAAGAGAAATTTGGCACCACCAGAACCTAGTGACTCTAAAACAGAACCTGGACACTGAAATATAAAAGAAGTGTAAGAAAATAACCTTAAACATAATTTTATGAACATGCTGCTATTTTATTATTTTTTTGTATTCACTTGAAAAAATATAACTACTTTATAACTTTTATATTGCCTAACAGAGAGAGAGAGAGAGAGACAGAGAGAGAGAGAGAGAGAGACAGAGAGACAGAGAGAGACAGAGACAGAGAGAGAGACAGAGAGAGAGAGAGAGAGAGTGATAGACACAGAGAGAGAGAGTGCAAAGTTAGCATTAACATGTGTTAGAAAAAGATATCAAGAATGAAAGAGGTAGAAGGAGAACATTAAGACAGATGAAGAAGTAAACCATCAAGACGGACAGAATATCACTTCAGGATGGAGATGAGAAAAGAGAATACAGAACACAGAATAAAGAATGCAGAAGAAAGAAGGAATCAATCAAGAAAGGGTGTGAATGTCTTTTTCCCAAACCCCTCAAGGAAAAAAATTCTAGTACAGGGCAACTTTGTGGATTTCCTTTGAACCCTGAACTGCTGGTCCCTGGCCCCTCTGGCCACAATGCTTATTGTCATTTGTATATGTGTGGTCTTAGAACTGACTAGTTGGTACTACATAAGTAGTATAGGCTCCTCCCTAGTGAGGACTACTTCTCCTCATCCCTCTATTCTCAAGATATGAATCTACATATTATTTATTTAATATATTTATTTATTTGTGATGTGAGATGCCTTTCTATATGTTGTGAATAAGGGCACTATTTTGGTCTAGGACAGGCACCATAGAAGTAGGTGGAAAATCGATGCATAGATAGGGGAAGGAGGGCAGAGTCAGACACAGTCATAATCCAAGTGCTCAAGAAGCATGATATAAAGAAATAGGTAATCCACAGGTTACATGGCAAGAAAGATTGATGGATATAGGGTGAATTAAGATGAAAGAGCTAACTAGCAATATACCTAAGCCATAAGCCAAAAATAATGGACTTAATATAAGCCTTTGATTATTTGGTGCTAAACAACAGTGGGGCTGCCAGTGGGTTCCAACCTTGGGGCTAGTCTGGGCCAGAAACCTCCTACTACAAATTTGTACAAATATTCATGCATCAATATCGTATTGGATATCTTTCCTTAGAGAGATGATATTGTAAGTGAACATTGCACACTTTAGCCTGTTTTATTCTTATGTAAAATTTTATAGTTAGAATAAAAGTCTTCCAAATTAAACAAAAATACATGACGCAAGATAAGGTTGGTTGTAATAAAATACTAACAGTGGAATGTTAGGATGCATATCTTAGTATTACTGTACTATATGAATCAGAAATTAGTGGGAATTAGGAAGAACAACAAAATGATTAATGAGAATAAGAAAGTAACTAAGATCGGCCTTGAAGAATTTTAATACACATTTCAAATCATGTTTACAAGTAAACACACAAGGTGAAGGTTCCTAGCAACATTGTATATTATCTCTCTAAATCATGATATCTTTGCATGACAAGCTTTATGGTCTCTGACCAAAGCTATGGTCATTTCTTAACTGTCAATTACTAAATTTTGATCTCAAATGCAGACTCTTCTCAGTAAAACAAGACCACTCATGTGCAGTGATGAGTCAAGATGTATGTGGGTCTGGTTTACAAAATATAAGATTTGTTTGACCTACATTTTTGCACTATTATTTTTTGAATAAGCCACATATATAATCAGAAGCAACAAAAATGTCTCTCAATGAAAAATTATCCCTAATATTAAAGATAAAACCCCATGTTCACTATGCAGTGTCCCTCAAATTGCTACCCATGTTCTTTGCTTCCTTTGCAAAAAATCTATCATTAATGTAGAGAATAGGGGCTAATATCAATATGGAATCTGCCTGAGAGGAATCAATGACCTCATAGACAGGATTAAGGACTGCTCTTCACCATGTCTTATTGATATTTAGTATGTTACATAGTTAATATCCATTGTCCCAAATAAGAACTCACAGTCCTTTATGGTATATAGATGTTAAGATAAGAAGTACTTGAGTTAGAACACTTACTATCCTTTACTTTGTTTAGTCTTCTTCCTTTCTTCTCTTTATTATTTTCTTCTTTTTTATACATGTAGTTATTACTTAATGCAAAGCTTATAACTATTTAACTCTTAAACATTTTTATTACTAATAAATATTATAAGATCAAACAGAATGTTTTAAAATGCAAGAAGGCAGAAATTGTATTCATATCAATATCGGAAAGAAATGGATGAATTATATAAATTTTACTTGGCATATAAAACTCTTCTTAAAATATCATTCATACAGTAATAATAAAAATGCTTTTAATGAATGCTTATAAATGACCAGCTAACATTATTTTATGCAGGATAATAAAAACAGTTATATTTGTATAGTAACATGTTAAATAATTTTTTATATCACCTTTGTGTTATAGAATGAGTATGTGTTACTTGGTTTAAAAAGCATTTACAGGGTCATTCTGACTATCTGGCTATTCATGAAGCATTTGAGCTACAGCCCCTTGTGCCATTTCCTTTGTGGCATGGTACTGAATACCTCCTGTACTTTCAACCACAGATGGTATCACTCAGTGGTGGTTAAAAGGACTTTTTTTTCATAAATCCTGGAAGTACACAAAGAATCTTTTATGGAGGACATAGCATTTAGCTACTTTCTATAGTGGGTGTGAATGTACACATTTGTTTTGCTAGGGAATGGAACATTTTTCAAGGATGTGTGATTTCATAATTTATTATGTGGATGAATGGTGTTTATACATTATATTCCTTTCCATCTAAAATTTACTGAAGTACAAAAATGAATTCTAACTCTTAAATCATGATCAAAAAGAAGAATGGAGAATTATGGTGATATCAAATGTTGTTTATTGTGTGGGTAATTAATGAAAGTAGAAATGAAAATTAATTTCTGGAAAATTTCAGTAAGATAGTAATTATATGATTAACTATCCAGAAGTTCATGCAAACACAATGAAAGTAAAAGGGTCAAAGATGAAAGTGGCTTGAAAAGAAGACATAAGTAGAGAGAACAACAAAGTCCTTGTCATTAACAAGGCATAGGAAATGAATCATAAGATATATCCTTGAGTCCTAATGTCATTTACCAGCTGTTAAATAGCAAACCCTGTATTTGAATCACAAGAATTTTCATTATAATCAAAACTTTCTTCAGGATCCTTACGTGTGCATCTGTTCACAGAGAAACATTTTAATTTTATAATACTGTAAGTAAGAAGGCACTAAATTTGTAGTCAGTATTTCACTTACTATAGTCTATAACAAGGGAGATAAAAATGAGTGATTAAAATGTAATGTATTTCTACACATTGCAATTAGTTGAAGACATCAGTTTTTATAGCTGTATGATCAATAAATTGTTTACCAATATCTATGAGTAAAAAGTGAACTGGGTTGATTTAACATGGGAAAGTTTTAAAATGTATGTTACAAGCTATATTCTTAAACATTTATGTCTTTATGTATTTGTTGAGATAGGGTATTGCCATGTAGCTCTAGGCACCCAAACCAAATAACCAAGACTGTGAGCTTCAAACTTGTAGCAATTCTTCTGTGTGTATGTCTTAACTCCTATAAATATAAACATGTTCTACCTTTGAAACACTATATTTTTGATTATACAAATATTCTGCAAAGTACTTTCTCATGTTATTCACTCTATATATATTGTTATAAATCTGGGTATTTTTATAGAAATGCATTGCATGTATATGTGTGGCGAGCATTAAGCCAGCATATATTTTTAAGTGTAAAATTTTAATGTTTTATCTCAGAAAGCAGTGACTTGGCTTATATAATACACGTTAGGTATGCACAATCAATTGTTATCAATTTATCTCATTACCCTGCTTTTACATACTAATCAGATTCTTCATCTGTTGGCTGACTTGTTTACATAATTGCCCAAACTAACATTTGTGTGTGTGTTTGTGTGTGTGTGTGAAAATGCACATGCATGCACCACATTGTACACATGAAAGTAGGGATATTTTTCAAGAGTGTATTCTCTCCTTCCACCTCTATATGGGTTTCAGGAATTGAATATTGGTCTTCAGACTTATGTAAGCATGATGAGCCATTTTTTTTTCCAGCTCCTGCCTTTTTCCACTGGGACTCACTGTCCTTGGAGTTCACCAATTAGGCTAGACTTGCTAGCCAGCAAGCCCCAGGGATCATCCTGTCTCCACCATCTAACACTGAGGTTACAGGTGCATGCTGCCACACCTGGCTTTTTATGAGGTGCTGGGGAGCTAAACTTAAGATCCTGTAGTAGTGCAGCAAATATCTCCAAAGAGCCATTTTCCCAGCCTTAGGGTGCACTTTTTGAGAATATTTTGGAAAATATTATTGTCCATTCCTCTTCCAGAGAAGCTTCCATTACCTGCATTAGCCACAGTAGTGGTCATTTCTCTTCATCCTTCACCCAGGATATCATCAAGCTTTTATATCATCACCAAATATAATAATGATGTTCTTTTTTATCCCAATGCAACACATATTTATTTCCTTAGTTACATATTTATTTATTTATTTATTTATTTATTTATATTATTTTGGAATAAATTCTCACATTTTGTCCATGTATCCGCTTGTTCAAACTCCCTTCTCCCTGCTGACCCAACATGGTCACTCTCTCTTCTCCCTATCTCCTCATCTCCTCACTAGCAAGGGCAGAGGTTCCCAAGGTCCCAAGGTAGCTTAGTTGAACATCCACTTCAGGCAAGTCTGATTTCTTCATCCAAATATCAAGACTAGGTAGGGTATTTATCTGGAAAAAATGGGCTCCAAGGTGCCAGACCAAGGTGCTTCAGATCTCAAGCTGAGCAGTGGTTGTGGTTTACAGCTTTGGTGTGCTTTGCTTTTTGTTTAAAGTCCACTAATGAGTGAGTACATCCCCTGCATATCATTCTGGGTTTGTGATACCTCACTCATGATGATATTTTCCAAATCCATCCACTTGCCTGTGAATATTAGGATATAATTTTTTCTTACTGCTGAGTAATTGTGCAGATGTACTACAGTTTGTTAATTCATTCTTCACTTGAAGGGCATCTAGGTTGTTTCCAGGTTCTTGCTATTAAACATAATGCAGCTATGACCATAGTTGAGCTAATGATTTTGGGGTTTAAGGTGATATCTCAAATATGTTTTGATTTGCATTTCTCTGATGACTAAAAATGTTGAGCACTTTTTCAAGTGTCTTTCAGCCATTTGTAACTCTTCTGCTGAGAATTTTCCTTTTAGTTCTGAACTTCATTTTATAATTGGGCTATTTAGGGCTTTGGGCGATAGATCCTGAGTTCTCTACATATTTTAGAAATCAGTCCTCTGTCACTTTTAGTGTTGGTAAAAATCTTGTCCTATTCTGTAGACTATTTTTTGGTCTTATTGATCATGTCCTTGGCTTTCAAGAAACATTTGAGTTTCAAGAAGTTTCACATATTATTTGTTGTTCTTAGTGTCTGTGCTACTGATGTTATGTTTAGAAAGTGCTCACCTGTGCCGATGTGTTAGAGGATATTTCCCACCTTTTTTCTATCAAGTTCACTGTGGCAGGGTTTATGTTGAGGTCATTGATCCACTTTAATTTAAGTTTTGTGCAGGGTGATAGGATTGGATCTATTAGCATTTTTCTACATATGACCATCCAACTATGCCAACAATTTGTGAAGATATTATCTTTTTCCACTGAATATTATGAGCGTCTTTGTCAAATATCAGGTGTTCATAGGTGTGTGGGTTAATGTCAGGTCTTCAGTTTGATTCCATTGATTCACAAGTCTCTTTTTTTTTTTTTTCTTGCCAGTACCAGGCGGTTTTTATTACTGTAGCTCTATAGTATAACTTGAAGTCAGGGATGGTGATGCCTCCTGAGGTTCTTTTGTTGAGAAAAATTGTTTTGGCAGTCCTGGATTGCTTATTATTCCATATGAAGTTGAGTATTGTTTTTTCAAGTTCTGTAACAAATATTGTTGGGATTTTGATGAGAAATGCATTGAATGTGTAGATCACTTTTGGTAGAATTGCCATTGTTCCTATGTTGATCCTACCTATCCAGGACCATGAGTGATTGTTCCATTTTGTGATATTCTCTTTAATTTCTTTCTTCAGTGATTTAAAGTTTTTGTCAAATAGATCTGTTACTTCTTTGGTTATAATTATTCCAGGGTAATTAACACTATTTGCAGCTTTTATAAAGGGTGATATTCACCTTATTTCTTTTTCTGTTTTTTTTTTTTCTTTAGTGTATAGAAGGGCTACTGATTTCTTTAAGTTAATCTTGCATCCTGCTACATTGCTCAAGGTGTTTATCAGCTGTAGGAATTCCCTGGAAGAATTCATTGGGTCATTTATGTATATAATCATATTATCTGCAAACAGAGATAGTTTTACTTCTTCTTTTCCAATTTGTATGCCTTTAATCTCTGTTTGTTCCCTTATTGCTTTAGATAAAACTTTGAGAACTATATTGAATAGATAAAAGGAGAGAGGACATCCTTGTCTAGTTTCTGATTTTAGTGGAATTGCTTTGAGTATTTCTCCATTTAGTTTGATGCTGGCTGTCAGCTTCTTGTAAATCACCTTTACTATATTACATATTTTCCCTGTATTCCTGAACTCTCCAGGACTTTTATCATAAAGGAGTGTTGGATTTTGTCAAAGGCTTTTTTCAGCATCTAAGGATATGATCATGTGTTTATTTTTTTCCTTCAGTTGTTTTACATGATGGATGACATTTACAGTTTTTCATATGTTGAACCCTCCCTGCATTTCTGTGATGAAGCCTACTTGATCATGGCAGATGATATTTTTTTTTTATATCTTGTTGTATTTGGTTTGCCAGAATTTTGATGAGAATTTCTGGATCAATATTTGTGAGTGAAGTTGGTCTGTAGCTCTCTCTTTTTTGTTGTGGTTGCATCTTTGAGTGGCTTTGTTATCAGGGTTATTGTGGCCTCATAAAAAGAGATTGGCATTATACCTTCAATTTCTAGTGTATGAAACAGTTTGAGGAGTATTGTTTTTAGTTCTTCTTTGAATGTCTGGTAGAATTCTGCACTAAAACCATCTGTACATGGGCTATATTTACTTGGGAGGCTTTTAATTACAGCTTCAATTTCCTTTGGTTTTATAGGTCTGTTTATGTCTTTAATATGATCTTCATTTTATTTTGGTCAGTGTACTTGTCCAAAAAGCTGTCCATTTCTTCTAGGTTTTCTATTATTTTGGAATTTAAAATTTCAAAGAATCACCTGATAATTCTGTGGATTACCTAGGAGTCTGTTGTTATGTCCCCCTTTTCATTTCTGATTTTGTTGATTTGGATATACTCTCTCTGCTTTTTGATTAGTTTGGATAAGTGTCTATCTATCTTGTTGACTTTCTCAAAGAATCAACTCTTTGACTCATTGATTCTTTGTATTCTGTTTTTGTTTGTTTGTTTCCATTGTATTGGTTTCAGGTCTAAATTGGATTATTTCTTGCCATCTACTCCTTCTAAGTGAGTTTGCTTCTAATTGTTCTAAGGCTTTCAGCTGTGCTGTTAGTTCTCTAGTGTGGGATTCCTCTAGGTCTTTCATATAGGTATATAGTGCTATGAATTTTCTTCATTCTGCTTTCATTTGTCCCATATATTTATGTATGTTGTAAATTAATTTTCATTAAATTCTAGAAAGTCTTTTATTTCTTTCTTAATTTCTTTCTTTATAAGAGATGATTCAGTCGAGTGATGTTTAGTTTCCATGAGTTGTTAGGTTTTCTTTCTTTTTTGATGATGTTGAACTTTAACTTTAGACCATGGTGCTTTGATATGATACAAGGGGTTATTCCCATCTTTTGTCTACTGATATTTGCCTTATGACAAAGTATATTGTCAATTTTAGAGAAAGTTCCATGTCATGCTGAGAAATATGTATATTTATTTGTCTTTGAGTAGAAGCTTCTGTAAACATCTACTAAGTTTATTTGTTTATTTGCATCATAACCTCTGTTAGATTCCTTATTTCTCTGTTGCGTCTCTGTCTGGTTGACATATCCAAAGGTGAAATTGGGGTACTGACGTCTCCCACTATTAGAGTGTGACATTTGATGCATGGTTTGAGCTTTAGTATTGTTTCTTTTACATATGTTGGTGTCGTTATATTATGTGCATAAATATTCAGGATTGAAATCACATCTTGATCAATTTCCCTGAGATGAATAAGTAATGTCCATCCTGGTGTCTTTTAATTGATTTTAGTTTGAAGTCTAGTTTGATAGATATTAGGATTGCAATACCAGCTTGTTTCTTGGGGCCATTTGATTGGAAAAGCTTTTACCAACCTTTACTCTGAGCCTGTGTCTGTATTTGAGGTTTAAGTTTGTTTCTTGTATGCAGCGGAAGGATGGCTTTTGTTTTGTATCCATCGTGTTAGGGTGTGTCTTTTTATAGGTGAATAGATTCCATTAATATTAAAAGTTATTAATGACCACTGTTTGATATTTTATGTTGTTTTTGATGGTAGCTTGTGTGTATTTCCTTTTGGGGGTGCTGTTATTTCTGTGGGATTATCGATTGTGGATTCATGAGTGTATCTGGGATAGTTAGGTTGGAATTTTCCTTCTAGTGCTTTCTGAAAGGCCAGATTTGCGGATAGATATTGCCTGACTAACATTTCTACTTTCTCTGAATTCATCTTTCTATTATCAACTCCCTGGAGGGGATCATATTGTTCAATATTATAAATTATCATTGTACTAAACAAATTACTATATGGTATATTTGAATACATTAAGAAGAAATTTGTAAAATTAAATTCAGTTTCTGTCTTCTTTTGATAAAGTAAAGCATATTTAGATTACATTTAACTGGCTTTTTTATATGCACAAAATAGCAATGGATTCTGATAACTACTTTACAGTGCAGTCATAGACTAAATGATATGGCAAGACAAAACTTTTTTTTGGCAGCTAAAATTTATAAAAAAATGAGAAATAACCTTTTTTTTCTTTCTTTAAAACAGAAAATAGATTGCTTCCATATGATATATCCAGGTTATAATCTGCTTTCCTTCAGTCCTCCTAGTTCTTTCGTAATCCCCATGACATCCACTCCACTTTTGTTTCAAGTAGGAGAAAACAGGCTTCTAAGTGATAGCAGCTAAACATGACAAAATAAAATATAATAAGATAAAACTAAAACTATTACATTGAGTATGAACCAGAGAATCCAACAGAAGGAAAAGAGCCCCCAGAGCTGGTACAGTAGTCAAAGAACCACTTGTTCACACTCTTGGCAATACTTTACAAATATTAAACTGAAACTTATATATATATATGTGTGTGTGTGTGTGTGTGTGTGTGTGTGTGGAGAGAGAGAGAGAGAGAGAGAGAGAGAGAGAGAGAGAGAGAGAGAGAGAGAGAGAAAGAGAGAAAGAGAGAGAGGACCTTGTATAAATATGTGTAAACTCATTTTGCTTTTGTGATTGATGCTTCATTCTCTATGTCTTCATATGAACCACGCTCAGTTGATTCAAAGTCTCTTATTCTCCTGATGCTGTACATTCTCTCTGGCTCTCTATTTTATTTATTTTTCATTATGAATAAAGATATATTTTATCCATGTATCACCTTGTTCAGACTCCCTTCCCCCTCCTGACCCTCCCATTCACTCACTCTTCTCTTGGTGTTGGGGTGCCAGCTCTTTAGTCTTAAACTAACCCATCTCTCCTATCCTGTTCAGCCATGCACCTGGTACCTTTTTTCAGAGCAGCATTTCAACTTCTTTCCTCTGCATCATCTCCTGGCATCTGGGTTGTTTCTTTTGCAGCAATATCTGAAATCTGTCTCTGCTCTGAGATGTTCCTGAGTTTTCTTAGCCTGGTAGCCCTGTTCACATTTCATGTTTGCCTTTGACCAATCAGCTTTTATTTCAGCCATAAGTAGGCCAAATATTTATGACATACCATAATCCCACTATAAATTTTCTTCTACATTTAGAATTTTGCTCTTTATGCTTATACTTTTAATATATTAAGTCTTTCATTATTTTTCCATTTAATGTGAAAGAAATAAGCCTTGCCACTTGTAGCAAACTCCTCTCCTCAGCCCCATTGATTTGACTGGCCTGAAGGCAATTTATCTTCTCAAACTGTGATAAAACAAACAAAATATCTAAATATAGGGTATACAACAGCCTTGGCACTGATGCCAGAAATAGAGAAAAAATTTAGTTCTTTGTATTTGTAACTATTGTGTTTGTGGTCTTAAGTATCTTTACAATTTAGTAACTTTGTGAACATTATTCTCTAATACTATGATTTAAAAAGTAATTTAATCCAGATGAAGTAATATTCTTGATTAAATGTTAAATGAAAACATTCATATAATTTTAAGATTGTGATTTCTTATACCATGATTTTCTTTCAAAGCTCTGTCCACCTTCCATTAATGCCTTATATCAATGTAAATTGAATTATTTAAGAGTAGACAGTGAATGCTAAAGAATTTTTTAAGGGTAAAAGAAAACTATGTATGATTTCTACTACTACAATACACCTATGGGATAGAGGATAAAGAAAAATATACAGGATGATGATGAGTAACTAGATGTCTCTTAATGCAGAAGACTTTTTGCTGTGAATTTTGGATCATGGGATTTAACTTTATTAATCCATCCAAATTAGTGTACTTACCTGTAATTTGCATTTTGTGTTGTGTAAATGATAGTACAAGTTCTCACAAGTCTCATATCAAATGCTCTATAATACCATATAACTTAATCACCTTCTTCTACTTTTCTAAATATAAAGCTAGAAATTTAATTTCTAATTAAAATACCACTTCCTACATAAACTTAAGACTTTCACTGGTGTTGTAATTTGTTTCTGACCTGGACCTTTCTACTAAAAATCACTCTTTGACAGCCTTTCATTTTTGTCCTTATAAAAAGAAACCTAAAATCCACCATATGCAGCTTGTTTCTTACACTGAGACTTTTCTGATACTTTGGGAACCAGCCTTGGTTCAGCTTAGCAGCACTCCAAAAGCCCACTATTTTGTAGCCCAAGCCTACATGCTTCAGCAGGGCATCTCTTTACCGCAGTTCATGTGAGAAATACAACTCTGGGAAGCTGTTTTTGGCTCTGATTCTGTAGTCTAGAACCCTTTTGCATTTTTCTCAATGTTTATGTGGGTGTATATCACCCACATTGGGCAGCCATTTGCTGCATGATGTTTCTGTCCCAAACTTTCCAGGCCTTGACCAGAGGTTTAGTCCCACTCTCAGCCCTGCTTAGTCCCCAAATAGTCACACACAGGCTTATATTATTTTTATACTGATTAGCATAGGGCCCAATCATATAGCTTGCTAAGTCTTGCTCTTAAATTAACCCATGATCAGCCATGAGGCTCGGTACCTTTTCTCAGCGCAGAATTTCAACTTCTTTGCTCTGCATCTCTTGGCAGCTCTGGCAGCACTATGGCATCTTTCTCTGGCATCTGTCTCTTCTCTGAGATGTTCCCGAGTTTTCTTTGCTTGGTAGCCCTGCCCACACTTCTCGTCTGACTTTGAACAATCAGCTTTTATTAAAACCCATAGGCAAGACAAATATTTGCATTACTAGGATAATCCCATTACACACATGTTTTAATTTTATTTTGAAAATTTACACAATTTATTTTTAATCCATTGAGTGATAATGGGAATAGAGGGTAAAAACCCTTACACTCTCTGAAAAAGACACTTTTAATTTGTACATTGAAGCCTGTTAGGATTCAGATTCTGGCTTCCTTGGAGAAAGTTATAATTTTTAACTTAACCTGTAGCAGGAAATCAGAAGCTACGCATGGGAGTGCTGGAGCCGAGCAGGGCCTGGTCAACAGGAAAGAGCATCCGAAGGAAAACCACGAATGAGGGAAAAAGGAAGAGGAAGCCTGGCTCTTGTGCGGTTCCTGGACATATGATGTGTGGAGGAAGGACAGGGAAGTAGGAAACTCCTCTGGCATGCTGCTTCCACAACCTTTTCTCCCCTTGAACAAAACCTTTCTCTGTAAGTGATTTTTAGATAATAAATATTACTTAATAAATATCTCACAGTGGGTTATTTACCGTAACATTGGCCTTTATTAAATTATACAATATCCCAAAGAATTGGTCTGTGCCCATTAAATATCTCCACTCTCTCTGGAAGGAATATTTAACAACATACGAATTACCTATTAAAACTATATCCACTGGAGCATGACTTTAAAAATTGTGGTACATTTACACAATTTACTCAGCAGAAAAAAAAAATACTGAAATTTGGAAGCAAATCTGGATGTGTTAACAGGCCCAGAAAGACAGACATGGCCAGACATGGTGGACTCACTCATAAGTATATTTTAGACAAAATGCAAAGGATAACCAGACTATAAATTTCTCTCTGCTTTACAGAGAGAAGTTTTCTCTTTATATCTGCTGCATGTCTTAATTTTCCCACTCCCAACAAATGCCTTTATCAAACTATAAAAAAGAAAAAGACAGAAAGAAAAAAAAACAGAACTCACTCCTCTTTCTCAAGTACTACCATTTAAATTTAAATAAACTTTGGATTTAACAACAGATACCTGCCCTATGCAGGGTCAAGAGCATGATTTCATAAACCTCAAATTTCCTAACAATATTAAAATTTATTTTTAAATCTCTCTATAAGACATAAGTCTTCCTTTTAAGACTTTGTTTAACTCTCATTCCTTTGCACACTGTTTTGTTTTTGATAATTTTATTTTTTTTGGTATGCTTTGTTTACAATCTCAGCATAAGAGCTAATCAGAACCCCTTATCTGTTGCAGTTTTCTAATGACAGTCACAACACTTAGAATCTAAAAATGGGACTTCTTTTTTCTTACGTGAGGTTAAAGTCATTTTGAGAGAATTTTATACTTCAGTTGATATCACCTATGGCAAAGTCAAAATATCTGACAGTGAGCCTAACATTACAGATTATTAGTTCTGTAATTATTTCTCAATGTTGTCATCTGCAAAATGAAAGCCTCAAAGGAAAAGTCATACGCAGCTATTATATATGTAGAACAATTATATGATGCAAATAATTATTTAAACATGTACAATATATGTAAATAAAGAAAATTGAGTTTAAGTAATTTTTAAAATTACTTCACTCTTCTTTCCTTAAATCAGTGATTTTGTATATGCTCAATCATTAAATAATCTGTATTGTTAGAAATAATTCTTTTATAAATTTGATAATATAAAATAATAGTTTTTGTCATCTCTTTTGCAGATCATTATTGCTCCTTAATAAAATCAGAGCACTTCAATTGTAAGTGAAATTATTGATTTAATTGAAAATATCAGTAATATATTATATTAATGTCAAATAAAATGCAGTCAATACATTTTATAAATTTTATAAATTGTACAAGTAAATAATTTTATTAATGAAGTAAATAAGTTATGAAAAATAAAATATATAAATGTTTTAATCTTAGATTAAGAATGAAGATAAGATCAAATGTTCTGTTAACATTGCTGATAATTTTATTATTTTAAACTTAATTAAAAATAAATTTTATACTTAGAGTTCAATTAATTACAAAACTTCTAGGTATTTATGCACAAATATTCTTGTGAATTACTTTAATTACCTACATAATTAGAAGCTATTCCTAACTCCAGGGAATGTTATGGTTTATTGCCTTGGTATATCCAGCATATCCGGTTTAAAGTAAGGTTTCTGTGCATGGCTAATACTGAGATATATATTCAGCATTCCTAATTAAATTTAATACTTTCATTTTAAACATACTTATTAGTTGCTAAATTTTAAAATCTATACATATGTAATTTTAATTTCTTAATTTATTACTAATTTCAAAATATTTTATAATAAATACATGGATTTTAGTTTCTAAAATATATTTTACATTTATATTTCGATATAATTAAGATCAACTTTATTTTAATATAATTTATTTTTAATTACATATATATGTACACATACACACATACACACACAGACTCACCTTCTTCTAAAATACATACAACTCTTGTGTAAGAAGGAATTTATTTGATTAAAGGTAAAGAACTTGTTTGCCTGCTTTTTAGGAATACTGATAATAAACTCTGAGGATAATTCTGTCATTCTACTGTATTCTATTTGGAAATAATTCCATGTTTAAAAAACAAAAAAGACCAGAACAAGTTATTTCAATACCGCAACATCACAGTAGAATTAGCCAACATTTACTGACTGTTGTCATTCTCTAGGCATCCTTGTATGTCCTTTATTTGACTAAGCATTTTTACTCCTTTATAGGACTGAATGAGAACAGTAGTGTGATATTCCTCTTTACAAATGAAAAATACAGGTAGGGATTTTAAATATTTTCAACATTAATTTGTCTTATTCACTAACGTGTTGAAGTAAGGCAAGTTGCCTAGAGATCAGTGCACCTCTCAAAAGCCACATATTCCAGGATTTTCTTTACACGAATGTCTACAAAATGCAATGCTTTAATATCAGTGAGCACAGTTTTGACTCAGGACAGATGTCATGAAAGTTAGTACCTAAAGAGTGTAAAGAAGCACAAGCAAAACATATTTTTTGTGTCTGATTTTGTGTATTTTTGCAAAGATCTTCTATACTTTCAGTAGAATTTGTTATGCATACAACATATGTTTTATATAAACATGTTTAGTTGATCTTAAAAAATCAGTTTCCAATAGGATTGAGTATTGTGGTACCCCTCAAATGGAGGCTGGGTATGTAGTCTTACCTTCATATTTTTTAATATAAAATACTATTTAAAATTCCATGAAGTATTGCCAAAGGATGAAGAGGTGCCATGATTTCTTATTCTTTATAAATATCACAATATTCTTTGAATTTTATTTTGCTTTGCTTTGTTTTTTTCTTTTTTCTGTTTTATTAATTTTCTATTATGAAAAAAGTCATATTTTTATCCATGTACATCCTTGTTCAATCTTCGTTCCCTCTCCCACATCTTCCAGTCACCCTCTCTTCTCCACATCTCTTTATCTCCTCCCCAACAAGGGCAGGAGATCCAAAGGTCCAAATATGGCTTAGTTCAGCATCCACTCCTGGCAGATCCTCTTTCTTCACCCCAACATCAAGACTGGGTCAGATGTTACACTGGAGGGAGAGGGATTCAGGGTGCCAGTCCAAGGTCTTTCCGATCACAAGCTGTTCAGTCAGTGTTTGTGGTTTCCAGCTTGGACATGCTTTGTTGTTTGGTTTTTGGTTTAGAGTCCACTAATGAGTGAGTACATCCCCTGTTTATCTTTCTGGGTTTGTGATACCTCGCTCAGAAGGATATTGTTCAAATCCATCCATTTGCCTGCAAATTTTAGAATATTAGTTTTTCTTACTACTGAGTAATATTCCATTGTATAGATGTACCATAGGTTTTTTCTTTTGTTTTTTGTTTTTATTTTAGTTTTTATCCTTTTTTGTTATTATGAATAAAGTCACATTTTCTACCTGTGTACATCTTTGTTCAAAGTCTCTTCTGCCTCCCACCCCTTCCAGTCACTATTTCTTCTCCACATCTCCCAATCACTTTCCCAGCAAGGGAAGGAGGTCCCAAAGACCCAATATTGCTCAGTTCAGCATCTACTCATGGCAGATCCAGTTTCCTCACCCAAACATTGAGACTGAGTTAGGTGTTCCTCTAGAGGGAGAGGGATCCAAGGTGTCAGCTCAAGGTTTTTCAGATCCCAAGCTGTTCAGTGGTTGTGGTATGCAACTTGGACGTGCTTTGCTTTTTCCTTTTTTGTTTAGAGTCCACTAATCAGTGAGAACATCCCCTGCTTATATTTCTGAGTATCAGATACTTCACTCAAAAGGATATTCTCCAAATTCATCCATTTGCCTGCAAATTTTAGGATATCATTTTTTCTTACTGCTGAGCAGTATTCCATTGTGTAGATGTACCACAGTTTGTTAATCCATTCTTCAGTTGAGGGATATCTCTGTTGTTTCCAGGTTCTTACCATTACGAATAATGCTGCTATGACCATAGTTGAGCTAATGCCTTTGGAGGGTGAATGTGCATCTTTAGAGTATACACCCAGAAGTGGTATTGCTAGATCCTTGGGGAGATTGATTCCCAGTTTTCTGAGAAACTGCCATACTGCATTCCAGATTGGTTGAACATGCTTACACTCCCAGCAACAATGGAGGAGTGTTCCCCTTGCTCCGCAACCTCTCCAGCATAGGCTGCGAATTTTAGGACATAATTTTTATTATATATTATATATATTTATATATAATATATTATATTTTTATATTTATATATAATATACAATATGTAATATTTATATAATATAAATATGTATTGTATTTATAATAAATGTATATTTATTATATATAAATATAATAATATACTATATATAATTTTATTTCTAATAGTGCTGATTAGTACTCCATTGTACTAATTGTAAAGTCACTGATACTTATCTTTCAACACACTGGCACAGGTGAGCACTTCTTAAATATACTACCAGTAGCACAGACACTAAGAAAATATTAACAAATAAGTCATTCTGAAACTGAGAATCTTCTGTAAGGCAGAGGGCACAGTCAATAAAACAAAATGACAGCCTATAGAGTGGGAAAAGAACTTCTCCAACCCTGTATCTAGCAGAGGACTGATCTCAAAAATTTATAGACAAATCAAGAAACTAGAGCCACCGATACCAAATATCCAAATTAAAATACGGTGCTTAGAGCTACAAAGGGAATTCTCAACAGTAAAATTAGAAATGGCTGAAAGTCACATAAAAATTGGTCAATCTCATTAGCCATTTTTATGACCAAAGCTAGATCCCCCAGAGAGATCAATGAAGACAGATGTTAACAATGCCACAGCAAGGTTTATTGTTAGTGCACTACAAGACAGGCTGGGATCTTGTTCCCTGAACCCTATGCATGAAACAAAAAAGAGTTGAGCACACCAAAATACACAAGCTTTTTATAGGCAAAACCCACCAGGCCCCCATTTTACTGCCTTAGCTTTGGATCATCCAAGTGTCATTAGATAGTGTTTTTCTTATTCTTTCTTTAATTGGGCAAGCCCATGCCAGGAATGTGAAACTGAACTCTATTTTACCTCTATAATACAAAATGTCTACTAGAATAAAAAATGGGGTTTCTTGCGCTAAGTTTACTCTCTTTAGCCATGAAAAAATTGCAAATCAAAACAACTTTGAGATACCTGTTTACACCTGTCAGAATGGCTGAGATAAAAAAACACAGATGACAGACAGCCTATCCTGGCAAAAATGCAGAGCAAGGGGAACACTCCTCCACTGTTGTTGAGGGTGTAAACTTGTACAGTCACTTGGGAAAGCAGAATCGTATTTTCTCAAGAAACTGCAAATTAATCCCCACAATAATCAAACATTACCACGCTTGGGCATATACCCAAAAGATGCACACTCTTACCCCAAAGGCATTACCTCAACTATGTTCACAGCAACATTATTCATAATAGCCAGAACCTGGTAACAACCTAGATGCTTCTCAACTGAAGAATAGATTAACAAACAGTGGTACATCTAGACAATGGAATACTACTCAGCAGAAAAATGGCATGCTAATATTTCAAGGCAAATGGATGGATTTTTGGAATATCCACCTGAGTGAGGGCCCCAAGCCCAGAAATATAAAATATAAGTGTGGAATGTACACCTATTAGTGGAATTCAAACAAAACAAAACAAAACAAAACAAAAAAATAAACAAAGTATACCCAAGCTGCAAACCACAACACCTGAGCAGCTAAGGATCAGAAAGAACTTAACAGAGACATTCAGGGATCCCCCTAGAAAAAGAAAATAGAGAGGATCTCCTTAGAAAATTGTTATCATAATGTGTAGTGACCAAGAAGAGGTAGGAACAATTTATGACAGAAGGAGGTAGTTGAATGAGAGAATCAACAAGGAATGAAAAAGAAAAGATCGATATCTTGATAGAGGAAGGCACTATGGAATTGGAAAGAGGCCAGTTACTAGGAAAATCTCAAAAAAATCACAGGCTGTTTCTGGCTAGGACTCCAAACATTAGTGGAGGGGATGCCTAAATATGACTTCCTTTATAATCGAATGAATGACCACCCTAAGTGTCATTGTGGAACCTACATTCAGCAATGAATAGAGGAGCAAGCAGAGACCCATAGCTAAGCAAGAGGTCAAGCTCTTGGTCCAGGTAAAGAGAGAGAGAGGAGTCTATATAGGGATTATGAGGAGTCCCAAAGAGAAGGTTGGCTGGAGCTCTTAGGGAGTCAAAAACAGATCTGGGAAAGCATCAGGAAAAGCAAATAAACCCTGCAAATGTATATGACTGTGGATTGGCATGGGCAACATGTGGAAATGGGTAGAGTAGGATCAGACTATGTTCCTGTGCCTGAACTGTTCCTACGAGGAACACCTAATCCAGTCCTTATATTGGAATTAGAGAATCAAACATACCTCAAATGGATACAGCAGACTGAACTGACCCATCTTGAGACTTCTTGCTCTCCTTGGGGAAAAAATGGGGGGAGGCTGAGGGAGGACTGGAAGGGATTGAGAGGAGGGACGAGAGGTCGAGCAGGGGAATACAAAGAAAAAAAATTAAAATAAAAAACAAAACATTGAGAAAAAGAACCAAGGGAACAAAAAATAATAATAAAAAATTAGTCCTGAAATACAGAGAATCTGTTTCTAGGTTGTTTCAATCATCAAGTATGGCAAAAAAAATTAAAAGCTTATATTTAGGGACTAGAAATATATCATATAACTTCAATCGGATCTTTCATAATGAGAAAAATGTTACAAGTATCTTGGCTGACTTTGCATTGATTATGCTACATAATAGTAATGTAGTTCGTTGGCTGAGACAGTGGCTTCAATTTTCATGAAATTATATCTTAAGCTTCAAGCTATTGCTGGGTATACTATTTCTGAATTATTCTCTGTAATGTCAGCATCTCACAGAATATAAAGAGCTTGGCTCATAAGAAAGGTCAGGAAAAATGAAGTGGTTTATTGCCTTCAAAGTTTTAATATTATAAATTGTGAACAGGTGCTTCAATGTATATACTAGGTTCAATTTGTTTTTATTAGGAAACGTGCTACCTTACATTTATAATTAGTAAAGATAAAATAATGTTAGTTGTAGTACAGAAACATATCCAATGCCAGGGTCTAAGGAAATGCCCCTTTCTTCTTTTTCTATTATTATAACAAACTCTTGAAATGTCAGGCATAATTAATGAGACTAAGACTTGGACACTGTATTTTTTAGGTGCATTGAAATTCCGTACCAGA
The DNA here is from genome assembly GCA_004025045.1 of Sigmodon hispidus. Classification (NCBI taxonomy): domain Eukaryota; kingdom Metazoa; phylum Chordata; class Mammalia; order Rodentia; family Cricetidae; genus Sigmodon; species Sigmodon hispidus. Next base: position 33,078 of record PVIH01005567.1, read on the forward strand.
TACTCTAGGTGAAATTTAGTTTTATTGATTTTTATTTAATTGTTCATCTTATCATATAATGAAATTTAATTTTATCTGTTCAATTTGGAATAATGTTTTTGATTAATTAATTTAACTGAGTTATCCTGAACTGAATTATTTTTTAAAATGCTGAATAATACAGTATGACATATCAAATTATTAACCACTATACATTACATACATAAGTATGTAAGTGTGTAGATAGATATATTAATTGATCAATTGAACAATTTATAGAAGAGATAAAAGATGATAGATAGATAGATAGATAGATAGATAGACAGAAAAATTGATGAATAGATGCATAGATAGATAGATGGATGGATGATTTATATGTATAAATAACTGTATGGTTGCAATTCTGATTTTCTGAATAAGGAATCTTTTCTAAGGGAGCTGTTATTTTGATATTTCTGTAAAATTACAAGAAATATGTAATTTGGGTACTTATTTGTCAAGTTATTCTCTATGCCTTGTACAGAGTAGAGGCAGTCTGATTTATAAATCATTTAAGCCAGAAAACTCTAAATTCCATACAGAATCTTTAAAGTTCTATTGATTGCATTCTGTGTTTAATCCTTTTTTACTCAGATAATCTTTTTTTAATTTATTATTTTTTATGAATAAAGTCATATTTTTTATCCATGTATCCCCTTGTTCAGTATCCCTCCCCCTCCTGCTCCTCACCATCACTCACCCTTCTTCCCATCACTGTATCTCCTCCCCAGCAAAGGCAGGAGGCCCCAAAGTCACAGGGTACCAAGGTGGCTTAGTTCAGCACTCACTCAGATAACCTTTATGCACCTTTATTGGTAGGCAAATTGGTGAATACATTTGGGAAATAAATCTTCAGTTTTCTTAAAAGAATCAACATAGAACTAATATGTGACATATCTACACCACTCGTAAGATTAATTACCATTAGCTAGAAAAATAAACTTTTTAAAGTTATTTATCCAATGAATAGATAATGAATATGCATATACATGTATATACACATGCATGTACGTGCACACACAAATATGTACATATATACTAAATTGTTACTAATATATAAAAATCATGAAATTTTGGGTAAATTGTTGGAACAAAATGACAAAATGTAACTCTATAAGGAATAAGGTCACACAGACCCCAGAGGGTAAACACATTATGTTCTTTTTTTGTGTGTTGAGATTAGCTTCTAACGTTTGGTTTTATGTTTAGAAATATTTAGGAAAGGGAGATGAACATATTGTAAGATCCAAAGAATGGGAATGAGTGTTGAAAACTTTTGTCTTTTCGACATGGCATGGCTGATGCAATCATTATCTTACACATGTGGTTGCCTTCTAAAAACATATATTTCAGAAACAATCAAATATCCTGGAATAGATGGATGAGTTTCACTCAATTCTAAAGACCTTTTGGCATTGGATGACAGCTGAGAGTGGGTGTGGCGAATCATAATTCCTTATTGAGAACATGGCCACAGGAAGGACTACTATTGTATGGCCCCACACATATGCACATATGAGCAACACTAACCAAACTCTGTATACTTTCAGAAAAAAAGAAATGAATTTAAGGGAGCAAGTTGTGAGAATTGTTGAGGAAGTAGGATGAATAAATAGAGATGCTCATAGTGATATTTTGTTGAATATATGCAAGAGATGCTCAAATATAAGTAAATTAAATGTGCAAATATTAATAAAAATAATTTTTAAAAAGACTAGGAGTTTTAACTGGAAATTCCTGCATGGGACTTTCTTCATGGCTTACTAAGAAGTTTGCAGATATTATGGGTTATTAAATGAGCCTCAGAACCAAGCACAGTATAACCTCTTAAGTGTTACTGGTCATGAAGGCCCCAGGAGAACCCAAGACCAACATAAACTTTGTTCATTGTTCTTGGTTTTCTGCCATAACTATATATTAAGACCTAGTTTCTAAGGACTCTATACATCTTTAGTGCAGAACATAGAAGAATCAATTTGCAAATGATCAGGCATTTTTTTTTCTTTTAGCCAGCTTATATAGTCTCAAAGATGCAACATGCTGGGTGTTAAAATTATTTTGTAGTCTTATTCAATGCTAGAGCATATAGGATACAGTGCTGATAAGATATTTCCACTAGTGCAATAGTGGCATGGTAGTTTTGGTGGTAACCAATCACTTGCTAATTGAGTCTGAGTCCTGTTCCATAAAAGTGATTTCATGCTTTTTTACTGAAAATGTGATAAATAAATAAACAAACAAATAAATCACAGAGATAATAATTGGCCCTATGGGACAATCTACTGTTGTCTTCCTAAAATACCATGTTTAAATTTGGATGTTAAATACTTAAGTTCATATCCCTAGATATTTGTTACTTTTAACTTTTTTCAGGAAAGGTTTTTTTTTGTAGTGTGTACACTATAGTGTGTAGTGAATAATTCATAGACTTATAACTAGCCATAATGCTGAGTATAAATCACTCAACTATGAAGGTACTATCTATATAAACTTTTTACCCCTTGATGGTTAGAGATTTTTATGTAATAGAGGGGAAAAATGTTAGGACTTGACAATAGAGGCAGGAGTTGTGAATTTATTTGTGGACAATACTTGGCTGTTGCACAGATCAATATTTCAGTGAAGGTTACCTATAAAATAGTTCTACAGATTAAGCCAATGAAAATTCCAGTGTTGGTGGCAGGTGGGTCCCTTGAAATCTTATTCTATTAGAGAGGTCCTAAAAAATTGATAGGTGGGAAGAACTGTACTCTTTCTTAGAAAACTGGCCAAAAGTAAGTTGCACATACCCTAACAGGTGTTCCCATATCTGTGTTTCAATGGACAATACTAAATGGAATCTTATTTATTATGCTAACAGAAAATTTATAGAAAAGGAGACATGAAGCTAGAAAGTGTATGCAGAGGTGTCACTAGAAAGAATACAGGCAATATTAATAAATAGATATAATCAAGAGATATTTTGTAAGTGTGCACAAATTTTTAAAATTATAAATATTTTAAATCATATTTATTTGTTCATATTCACTACTTTGTTCACTTATTTTCAAACAGTTTTTATCAGCACTTTACTGGGAATGATATAAGATTATGACTGTATTAAGTCCATATACATGACATTTTTCAGTTACTAGACTGAATGTATGTCAGAAATTTTTTTTAAATTTCTAATTGTTTAATTACCCTTCTCATTCATACAATACTACTAGTTAAAGTACAAATATGAAAGCACATTTATTGTTTGAAATACAATAAATAGGGCATATTAAGTTTATATATTATAAAATCTTAAGAGCTACAAAATGTTAAACTATTATGACTTCTATCTTTCATTAAATTTACTTCTAACTAAAAAATACACTAATTTTCAATATAGCATAGATACTATTTTTTCTTTTTTGGATAAATCTTTGAGGCTAAGTTATATGTTTTAAGAAATACACAAAGGTTAAGTCCACCTCACCATCCAAGTCTACTAAACTATATTTTTTTACTTGTGAAAATGTTCATTCTTTACAATTAGACAGTTAACTGTAACAGCATCACAAGTTTTACGGACATAGAGGAAACTTGGTTTCCAGGAATCATTGTTATGGAAACAGTCCCACAATACAAAAAAATTATTGTTGTCAATTTATTTAATTTACTCAAATTGAAATTCTTTTGTTTTAGCATGCATTTTTATTTTCGAAGCAACATGTTTCAATTAGTTTATTTTTTATCTCTGTGTAAACATGTGTATTTATACGTACTTTTTTCTTTATTCCACTTGTATTTGCATGTACTTTTTTCTTCATTCCCAGCCAAAAGAGAAGACATTTTATATACATTTTCTAAATTTTTGCAGAGCACTCTTTTTTAAAAACATTTGTCTACTCTAATTAACTTAGAATTTTTTATTTATATATTTATTATTTGGTGATTTTTACATCATGTACCCTATCAAACTCAGTTATCAGTCCTCTCAGAAAATTTTTCATATCTCTCAGTAAGTATCATTCTCACTTGCCAGAGATCAATAGGGTTCTTATTTAGAAACTGTTATTTAACTAATTACTATTAGTACTGAATAATGACAGTGTCCATGTCATCTCCATATAGGTTTTCTGTGGTTCTATGATGTCATTGCATGTGCATGAGATAATAAGTTTTGGTTATCAGTCCCAGTTAGAAATGAGCATCTTTCAATCTCTTATTCATTGCTCTTTGACCATTTGTGGGTTCATGTGTTTTTTGCCATCTACCACAAACAGAAGTTTCCCTTATGAGGTCTGAGAGAGTCCTTAATAAATGGGTATGCTAGGTCTTAAGATGTCTCTTTATTATTGTTTCAATTTAGCAGAATAATAGTAGTAGGTTCTATCCTACAGTTTATGATCTAACTATAGGTTCTTGACCAGATAATAATGCCAAGTCTGAGGTTTATCTTGTAGAGAGGGCCTCAAAGCAGCCAAAAGGTGGCTGGTTATCCCCATAAGATTGCTGTCAGTATTGTACCAGTGAACATATATTACCGTACCAGTTATTATTGTAGCTCACAGTATTCATTAAATATTGTTTATCATGAATTATCACATGTCCACACAAGAGGATTTATAGCTAAATATACACAAGTGTGTAGAAAAGGATTACGAATCTTAAATTCAAGACTAACATACTGAGTTTGAAACTGTTCCTGGACTAAAACATTGTAAGAATATGTTTCAGGAAAACAAAATAACAAACCCAAAGTTACTGCACTGTAATCAAGTCATAAGAGACATAGTTTCTATTCCTGTTTCTATATCTTCAAAGGAAGAGATAAATTTTTTAAAGAAAAGTTTCCAGAATTGAGTCTCCTGGTGATGAAACCTGCATAAAATGTCATCTTCTATTTATTCTTACTATTTCTATCTCCACTTGCTTCTCAGAGTTTGGAAATAATGTACTAAAATATGACATATGTACTCTAGTATTTATAGCAGTAACAACCAAAATCTTACATCTTGTTTAGTTATGAACATTTACAAATATCATCTTGCTACCCATCATATTTGAAGAATCTAAAATACATGCCTAGCATTAGCCACAAACTGAGAAATGATATAAAATGTTAAGACACTTAGTTATAGCTTATCTCACAGCTCAGACACATGTTTTATCTCTACCTTGGAAGTTATCAGTAATTTAGCTACTGCTTAATAATTCTGTTTTGTTTTCCAGGAAAGCACAAAAAATGCATATAATGTCAAATTTAAATAAACACCCACGATTCACTTTTAAACTCTCAGAGATATAAACCCTGATTTTAAGTTGTTTTGTTGTCCTATTATAATTATTGGAATGAAGACAAGGATGAATGTAATATTGTATGAGTAACTGTGAACTCTGTGAGAATAAATGCACATTTGCAAAAAAAGTCAACTTAAATTTATGCATTACCTTCTTAGTATAAAAATATTATTTTGAAGCCAATGATTTTATTTTATTGCTCATACTGCTACAACAGTTATGTGACTCAAATTTGTGGTAGGAATGCTCTCTTTATGCTGTAAATAAAGGACTGGTTTGGCCTATGTAGAGCACTGTAGAAGTGGGTGGAGAATCAGAGGACAGGCAGGTAGAAGGGCGGAGTTAGTCAGTGGCCATCTGATCACCCGAAGAAGACAGACATGTAAGGAATACTGGTGAGCTACGGGCTGAGGCACTTGGTGGGTAGATTAGTAGAAATGGGTTGATTTAAGATGAAAGAGCTAGCTAGTAATGTGCATGAGACATAAGCCAAACAGTATAAAGTATATAAGTGTCTGATTCATTTCTTTGGGGGACAAAAGCCGCTGCAGACCAGGTTCCAAACCTCCGGGCCCAAACGGGCTGAGGAAAACCTTCTACAACACAAATTTATGTATTTTAAAGTGTGTGAGACAGCCAATATAATTTTCTATCAATTCCTCATGTTATCAATGCCTTTATATATAAGAAAAACTTTCAGGTGTCCAGTTACAGATTCATTCTCTGAATCAAAAAGACTTCACCTGCAGTATTAATTAGAAAACACAGACTCCAGACTCAGATTTTTTTCTTTATGTTTGTTTATATTCATTTTGCAGCAGAATGGACACAGTTTTTGTTGTATAATAAACTAACCATCTGAAATGTACTTTGATAAAATATTTATGATTAAATTTATATTTCTACTGTCCATATAATCCTGATTTCTATAGGTATCTACAAAAGGTAGGAGTTAATCTATAGCTTTTATGATTTTAGAAAAAAGAAGTGAAACTATCTCTATTTGTACATGACATGATTATATACATAAGTGACTCACAAAGTTCTACCAGAGAAATAGTACAGCTGATAAACACTTTCAGCAATGTAGCAAGATACAAGATTAACTCAAAGAAGAAATCAGTAGCCCTCCTATACCCTAAAGATAAAAGGGATGGAAAAGAAATAAGGGAAACATCACCAATTATAATAGCTGCAAATAGCATTAAATACCTTGGTGTAATTATAACCAAAGAAGTAAGAGATCTGTTTGACAAAAATTTTAAATCACTGAAGAAAGAAATTGAAGAGGATATCAGCAAATGGACAGGTCTCCCATGATCCTGGGTAGGTAGGATCAACACAGTAAAAATGGCAACACTATCAAAAGCAATCTACAGATTCAATGCACTTCCCATCAAAATCCCAACACAATATTTTCAGAACTTGTAATTACAATACTCAAATTTATTGGGAATAACAGGAAATCCAGGATTGCCAAAACAATTTGGTCAACAAAGAAACCTCAGGAGGCATCAATATCCCTGACTTCAAGTTATACTATAGAGCTACAGTAATAAAAACAGCATGGTACTGGCATAAAAGCAGACTTGTGAATCAATGGAATCTATTTGAAAATGCTGAAATTAACCCACACACCTATGAACACCTGATTTTTGAAAAAAAAAGGTAAAAAATATTGAATGGAAAAAAGATAGCATGTTGTAGTATGTTTTTCCCGACCTGTTTGGGTCTGGAGATTTATGACCTGGCGCACGTGTGGCGCCGGCGGTTTGGAACCTGGTCTGCGTGCCCGCAGCTTTTGTCCCCCAAAAGAAATGAATCACACGCTTATATACTTTATACTGCTTGGCCCATATCTTAAGCACATTACTAGCTAGCTCTTTTTTTTTTTTTTTTTTTTTAAATCAACTCGTTTCTATGAATCTACCCACCACGTGGCTTGCAGCCCGTGGCTCACCTGAATTCCTACATGCTTCTTCTTCAGGGGACAGATGGCGACTAGTAAACTCTACCCCTTCTTCCTACCTGGCTGCCTCTGATTCTCCACCCACTTCTACGGTGCCCTGCATGGGTCCAAACATTTATTTATATCGTACAGAGAACATTTATTTATTTTTTTTAATTATTTTTATATCATATCCTCCTCCTCCATTTTTTTTAAGAAATTGACTATGACTATTAATTATTTATAATGAAAACAAATATTAATAAGAAATATCTTTTGGAAATTGGACGAAGTTTTTTTTTTATTATTTTTTGTTGTTAAAGGATGATGACAATCTTATGGGGTTTTGAAGCTGGATCATCCTAACTGGCTTTTTGGAAGCTGAGAATGTTTATTTAGGTGGCCTTGGTAGACGGAACTACATTTGTCTAGAATCAATTTATAGGTTTTGATCTTTTGTGGAGACAAAAGCAGAAACTTTTTTTTTAAGCAACATATTTTTATAAATAGATTTTAAAGTCAAAATATCTTTAAAGTATATGTATTTAATAGCCCCAGCAATCAACTATGTTTTTGTAGTCAGTTCATTTAAAGTCAAAAAATTAAAAGAAAACAAAATAAACATAATTTAGACTCTTTGTTTATTTGTCATTTTTATATTGCTTTTTTTAAAAATTTTTATTTTTTTTAAAGGGTTTTTTTACCCTTTTTTCTTTCTCTCTCTCTCTCTCTGAAGCTTATGTATATTTTATATATATTGTATTTTGTTTAGAGGTTTTGAGAGTCTAAATCTGTTTTATTGAGAATTTTTATTTATTTTTTAACTTAAAGAGCTTTAAAATGTCTGTATTATTTTAATTGTTGACTCCGCCCCTCTGTTTTATTATGGCAGAGAAACTCGCTGCTGCTTTGCCGCTGTCGGCAAAGAGCACGAGTTTAGGAAATGTTGCTACGAGAAAAACCTTTTTAAACTGTTTCCTTTCTGTTCAGTATAATCAAAAACCTTAAATCAATCACACTTGTGCCAATCCTGTCGTGAAACGTATGAGTTTAAGCTGTGTGCCGCGGACACGCCATTTTTAAATTCCTGCCTGAACACCACGCTGTCTCTGTACCGTAAATTAATTTAAATACGCAATTTTAAAAACTGTTTTAAACTTTTTCAGGCTTTATGTGGGTGTTCGTGCCCACCCAGGGACGCCATCTGTTGTAGTATGTTTTTCCCGGCCTGTTTGGGTCCGGAGATTTGTGACCTGGCATGCGTGTGGTGCCGGCGGTGTGGAGCCTGGTCTGTGCGCCCACAGCTTTTGTCCCCCAAAAGAAATAAATCACACGCTTATATATTTTACACTGCTTGGCCCATATCTTAAGCACATTACTAGCTAGCTCTTTTTTTTTTTAAATCAACTCATTTCTATAAATCTACCCACCACGTGGCTTGCAGCCCGTGGCTCACCTAAATTCCTACATGCTTCTTCTTCGAGAGACAAATAGCGACTAGTAAACTCTACCCCTTCTTCCTACCTGGCTGCCTCTGATTCTCCACCCACTTCTACGGTGCCCTGCATGAGTCCAAACATTTATTTATATCATACAAAAAACATTCCACCACAGTAGCATCTTCAACAAATTTTGTCAGCATAACAGAATGGAAATGTGTGTAGAAAAATACAAATAGATGCAAGCCTATCACCCTGAACAAAACTCAAATCCAGGTAGACCAAAACCTCAATATAAAACCCACCATATTGAACTTGATAGAAAAGAATTTCTGAAATAAACTTCAATGCATTGAGACAGGTTCTACTTTCTAAATATAACACCAGCAGAACAGACACTAGGGACAACAATCAAGAATTGGGACCTCCTGAAAGTGAGAAGTTTCTGTAAGGCTAAGTACCCAGTCATGAAAATAAAATGACACCCTACAGAATGTGAAGACTTTTTAACAACTATACAAGTGACAGAGGACTGAGAATATTCTATAAGACTAACTTCACTCTTTTAGACTATTTCAGAAGTCCTCACTTCAATTAGTTAAAAAGAAATTTCACATCATGATGTAGGTACCCTTCAAATAAGAATTTTTTAAATATACTATTTCACCAAATACAATACAGCATTGAGTACTCTAAATAATAGAAGAAATATGCTAATTTATGTTATATATATCATTTTGTGATATGATCTTAATATGTTTTTTATTTTTTCCTGGGAAAAGTTAATTTTATTTATTTATCTTTATTTTATTTATTTCTTATTATGAATATAGTCATATATTTTATCTGTGTATATCCTTGTTCAAGCTCTCTTCTCCATCTCACCCCTCCCAGTCACTATCTCTTCTTTATATCTCTTTATCTCCTCCCCAGCAAGGGCAGGAGGTCCCAAGGTCCCAGAGTTGCTTAGTTCAGCATCCACTCCAGGCTGAACCACTTTTCTTACACCAACATCAAGACTGGGTCAGGTGCTCCTCTGGAGGGAGTGGGATCCAAGGTGCCAGTCCAAGGTCTTTCAGATCCCAAGCTCTTCAGTGTTTGTGGTTTGCAGCTTGGACATGCTTTGCTTTTTGCTTTTTTGTTTAGAGTCCACTAATGAGTGAATATATCCCCTGCTTATTTTTCTGGGTTTGTGATGCCTGGCTAAGGATGATATTCTCCAAATTCATCCATTTGCCTGCAAATTTTAGGATATCATTTTTTCTTATTGCTGAGAAGTACTTCATTGTTTAGATAGAAGTACCATAGTTTGTTAATTCATTCTTCTGCTGAGTGGCATCTAGGTTGTTTCCAGGTTCTTGCTATTATGAATAATGCTGCTATGATCATAGCTGAGCTAATGTCTTTGGAGTGGGAATATGCATCTTTAGGGTATATGACCAGAAGTGGTATGCTGGATCCATGGGGAGATGGATTCCCAGTTTTTTGAGAAACCACCATATTGCATTCCAGAGTGGCTGAACAAGTTTACAATCTCACCAACAATGGAGGGGTGTTAGCCTTGTTCTGCAACCTCTCCAGCATAGGCTGTCATCTGTGTCTTTTATCTTAGCCAGTTTAATGTAAAATGCAATTTACTCATTTATTTCTTCCTAATAAATATCTCCACAACTCTGACCTTTCTGAAAATAGAATCAATTAATTATTCTTGAATTTGATATAATAAAAAATAGTTTCAGTCTGACTGACTGCTGTAATTACGTGCAATATCTGGACATTTGGACTTTGTTATGTACTTTCTAGTGTAAAAATTAGTAACATTAAATAATAAGCAATCTGTAACCTTGTTCTAATGTCTAACAGCTTCTATTTCTCATTTTATTTTCTTCATTCTCCTAATTTTCTTTCATATTATGAAATCCTGTTTGATATAAGACCTGTGATTATTATTCACACCTATTATAGAGCAGACTTTCTCTAATGGATATTCAAATAGGACATTGTTCTACCCCAAATTTTTTTTTGAATATTTCTATTAAAATACATAGATATTGGCTTTGTCTATAACATTTATCATTAGTGGCATTTTTAGGAATCTTCCTACTGTGCATTGAAAAATTTTAAACTTGTTCAGCACATTTTTGACTCAGGCTATTTGTACTCTCTATCTAATATTTTGTAACATGTGAAGTTAATGCATTTTCATAGGTACACATGCTTGTTTTATTCATTTATGACTTAAAAATATAAGCTCTATTAGAGAAAGTTATTTTTCTTTCTTTTCTTATGCTTTAAACAGTCCCTAGTTGAATGTTGAATGAAGATGTAGAAAGGTAGAAGGACTAGAAATAAAAAAAGAAAACAAGGAAGATAGATAAATATTAGATATATTTGTAAAACATGGTTCTATAATTATATTTGAAATGTTTCCCTATGAGCCATATGTTGAAAATATGGTCTCTAAATTACAGTTATTAGGGAAAAGTACAATTTTTAATTTTTTCTTTCATATATTCTATCCAAACCACAGTTTCCCTTTTTTCTTCTCTTCCCCTTCATTCCTCACTACCTTCCATTTTCCCCAGATCCACTCTTCCTCCGTTTTCCTTCAGAAAAGGGCAGATCTCCAATCAATATTATCTAAATATTGCATAATAAGTTTCAATAATTCCAAACACATCTTCTTGGAGCTCACAGCAGCTCACAGAAACTGGGTCAGAAATCAGGGAGCTCAGTGGGTCTGGTATAGGTCATTTCCAATATATATTACATTTGTGTAGATGCCTGTTCTTGTAGGACTCTTAACAGTGGGATTAGGGGCTGTCTCTGACTCTGTTGCCTGCTTTTGGAACACCTTGTAATCTAGTGTGTTTTTTCATGTAACATGTAGATATTTTAACAGGTGGATTTTATTTGGGCATTTTTCAGGCTTTGCCACAGTTGAAAGAAATGGTGGCACAGTTACCTCTTCCTTCTCTTCTCTTCTAAATAGTATTAACTAAGTGAATGATGGAGCTATGTTAGATACCTTTTTAAGATGTACTGATATCAGGGGTGACTGAAAATAATTCTTTGACTATCTCTTGAATAAATTTGCCAAAGCTATGGGGCACAATATAATTTTTTCTTGTAATAAGAAGACTTATATCAAGCATTTGCTACTTATGGGTTTAGTGAAAGACAGTATTATTTATGGAAATGGATCAGTAATGTTTTGTTAGAGAAACAAGAGTTCAGTGTTGATAAAGTCAGTTTGAGATTACACAGTGAACTGTAGTGCTGCCTAATCTAGAGTTTAAGAGAAAGATGAAGATTGAGTGTATAGATGGGAAAGTTGTAGGCACAGACATTCTCTAAAGACTGCTTTCATTGTGTCCCACAAGTTTGGGTACGTTGTGGATTAATTTTCATTAAATTCTAGGAATACTTTGATTTTTTTCTTAATCTCTTCCTTGACTCAGAGGTGCTTCAGTTGAGTGATGTTTAGTTTCCATGAGTTGGTAGGCTTTCTGTGACTTTTGATGTTGTTGAACTCTAACTTTAGGCCCTGGTGGTCCTATATGATACAAGGTATTATTTCCACATTTTTGTATCTGTTGATATTTGCTTTATGACCAATTATGTGGTTTTAGAGAAAGTTCTATGTGGTTCTAAGAAACATTTATATTCCTTTGTGTTTGGGTGGAAGCTTCTATCTTCTATAAATATCTATTAAATCCATTTGCACCATATCCTCTGTTAGACTCATTTCTCCGTTGAGTCTCTGTCTGGTTGACCTATCTAAGGATGAAAGTGGGGTATTGAAGTCTCCCACTATTAGGGTGTGAGAACTGATGTGGGATTCATGCTTTATCAGTGATTCATGCTTTAACAGTGTTTCATTTACATAGGGATGTGCCCTTTTATTAGGGGCATAAATATTCAGGATTGAAATCTCCTCTTGACCATTTTCCCTGTGATGAATAAGTAATGACCATCTTGGTCCCTTTTAATTGCTTTTCACTTAAAGTCTGCTTTGTTAGATATTAGGATGGCAACGCCCGCTTGTTTCTTAGGACCATTTGACTGGAAAATCTTTTTCCAACCCTTAACTCTAAGCCTATGTCTGTCTTTGTGGTTAAGGTGTGTTTCTTGTAGGCAACAGAAGGATGGCTTCTGTTGCTTTAACCATCTTGTTAGTGTGTGTTGTTTTATAGGAGAGTTGAGTCCACTGATATTAAGGGATATTAGTGATCACTGACTGATATTTCCTGATATTTTTGGTGGTAACTTGTTTGTATCTCTAGGGTATTCTTCAGTGGAATTATTTATTGTTTCTGGTTTCATGGGTGTATCTGGGGTCCCAGGGTTGTAGTTTTCCCTCTAATACTATCTGTAGTGCTGGATTGGTAGATAGGTATTGTTTCAGTCTGACTTTGTCATGAAATATCTTGTTTACTCTTGCTATGGCTATTGATAATTTTACAGGGTTTAGTATTCTAGTTTGGCAGCCATGCTCTTTTAGAATCTGTATAACATCTGACCAAGCCCTTCTAGCTTTCATCGTTTCCATTGAATAGTCAGGTATTATCCTGATGGGTCTGCCTTTATAGGTAAGTTGGCCCTTTTCTTTTGCAGATCTTAAACTTTTTTCTTTGTTCTGTATGTTTTGTGGCTTGATTATTATGTGGTGCACTGACTTTTTTTTGGGGGGGGTCATATCTATTTGGTGTTCAGTAATCTTCTTGTATCTTTATAGGCATTTTCTTCTTTAAGTTAGGAAAGTTTTTTATCTAACCTCAGACGAACTTGATTCTAGCTAAAATATACTAGAAGACTGATTCTAGTAGACCTTTATGTGGAGAAGAAAATATGATGGCATATAAGAGCCTGGAACAAAAATTAATTGAGGCTGTAGTAAACTGAGAGCTGGTTTTCTGTTTTTAAAAGAAATAACTGAGCAAATGTAGGTGAAAGTGTAGTAGTCTGTTGGGTGATAGGCTCCTGTTAGTTTCTGTACGCACATATATTTCTGGTATTTTTTTCCTTATTCCAACATTTCCATAACTGCTCAAGCTTGTACTAGATTGTGTGTGGAATGGCAAATTGAAATTTTAATCTTTTCTAAGTCTTCTAATCATTTTATCTTATAACAGTTTATCACAACTAACCTGCACATACAATATTATTTTAAAAAACTGGTGATTTTAGCTTATCTTTTACTTCCACAGGGTTCAATAACACTTTTCTAACTACTTCTACATAATTTTGATTAGATGATACAATAGAAAGTTTTTAGGATATGGATAAAGCTCATTCTCAGTGCTAGATAGAGTTCTACACTCATCTGGAAGCAAAGCTGAGGTGGTAAGGAAACATGAAACAATAATGATAAGGTTTGGTTTGTTGCTTTTTTGATTTAAAATGAATAACTTACTGTGTTTAATTTTTCTTTCTCTTCTTTAACATGAGTTTTCAACTTTGCTACTCATAAGTTTAAGTCTTATAGACTGCTTCCTGCTGAAATTCCATGCTGACTGGAATTCAGCAGCAAATAAATATTGCTGTCCTCACTAATTTGAAACAGTATGAGATTTAAACCTCTAGCTGTGGGAGATTTATTAAGATTACACTTTTCATCACCATCCCTTCAGTCCATCAAGATAGGTCAAAGCTGTGTAAACTATTTTTTTTTAACCAGCAGCAATTTTCATTCTTTAAGACTCTGACTTTGGAGCCAGTAATAATGTCAAAAGCAAAAGTTTGAAATAAATGAAACACATATTCATGCATTCTTGTAAATATTTCAACTTGCATTTGAATGGAAGGAAATTGTTGAATATTTAATTTCATTATAACTCTGTGATCATAATGCAACTCTTCATAAAGTAAAAACCATACTTCTCATACTTTAAATTATTATGTTTGCTGTTAAGGTTGTACTTTTACACATTAGCTTTTAACAAATGGGTAATCTTACAGTTCACTTCAGTGTGGTAAACACTAAAGACAGTATATTTCTTTTAGCATTTTATAGTTTTCAAAGTATAAATTAAATAAGTTGTTTGAATTATATTTATTTCTTGAAATCCATCAGCTTCTTATAAATAATTAAACGCATAATAATTTAAAACATCCTTCCTTCTGGTTCATTAATATTCATTAAAATATGTTCTACATATACTTTAATGTTTAAAAATATAAAAAAAAAAGTTTGGTGAAGAATCTGAATTACATTGAGCACTACAATTTATGTAATAGGAATCAGCACTTGAAATGATCTGTCTTACTACACAGATTCAGATGAAAGACCAAATGAGGACTAGTTCTTTCACGTGCTAGAATAAAAATACAAAAATATGTAAGCAAATTAGGTCATTACGCAAGAAAAAAATTAAAGACACAGACTGAAGTTTCATCTAGAAGTCTACAGTGTATATTTAACTTTTCATAATACTTATAAATACTTTAACTACAACTCTTATTTTTAGTTTGCAGGTATACAGTGAATGTACATCTTATTTATTTTTGGTGATACATTTGCACTTCTAAATTTGGACATGAACACTTTTATATACATATATCTTCATGTGTGATATATATACATCACATGCATGTATGTATAATTGAGGATACAAGATACCAAAGAGATGCTCGGGCACTGGAATGATAGTCTATTATGAGCATTGAATTTATGTACTCTGTCAAGTTTGGAACACAGTTACAAATTTATCAAGCTTACCTTGATATACATATATATACATATGTATGTATATCCCTTTTCTCTGCAGTTAGGGTTTGTTACTTGTGGAAGTAATTTAACCAATTGATCTTTTTATGCCTTCACTGTTACCTCTGGAAAGAGATTAAAATGTTTCAAAATTTAAGTGATAAAAACCCCTTCTACACATTACATTTTCACTTAATCTCTTAAAATGTGCCATAATCTGGATATGTAAATAAAGTAGTATAGATCTTTTTCTCTAAGTAAATGCTATAGTTCTCTAATGAACAGAATCATATACAGCTGTTTTGAGCTGCTTTATTCATCCTTCAATTGCACAAGAGTTTCACGCCATTCAATTTGTCAAAGAGATACTTCTCAGGCCAGAGAGAAAAAGGAGAGATCCATCTTATTTCCATTTTCTTACTGCCATAAAGACAGTATTCAGGGCCTACAGTCTAACAGTGTCTTATTTTGTGAGTCGTCTATTGGCATGTTTTTGGAGATTCCATCGACTCAATGTGGAACATTCACATATGGAGATCTCTTTGTTTCTCTGTTTATATCATGGCTTTTTCTTTTCTCCATCCTTTCTGTGTTCCTCTTTCCCACATCCATTTCCTCCCTATCCTACCTACCCCCTTAATGTGTCTCCCTCTCCTTCCATCATCATTCTTTACTTCTTTTCTCCCTCATATCTCCACCTTATTTCTTCTGTCACAGGTTCATTAAATATGAAATTGTCTAATTGACATCTGTTTACTCTGCTTTACTCCAAATGTTACTTTCATAAAGAGATTTGTCCTCTCTTTAAAACAACAATTGCAGGTGAAACCTTCAAAGCTTTTCACACCTAAATTAGAGGACATTGACTTTTCTTCTGTATTACTGTGATGGATATTATTTAGCACATATACATTCCAATGAACTCTTAGGCACTATGGAGTCATGAAGACAGACTTAGAGACATGCTAATTAAAGGTATATTAGTCAACATTTTGATACCTGCATTTTGAGACTTCTTAAGAGTAAAAGATTGAGAATTCCAACATATTAGATTTAGAAAAACAGCAGTGTTACATATAAAACTTCTCAAATAGTAGCCTTCGCATAAAAAAAAGTTTGTTTTCTTTTTAAGCTCAATGACCTTGGTAATGTATAAATGTATAAATATATGTGTGAATAAGAAAAATGATGGACAGAATAATTAAAATGCACACCTAATTTTATACAGAGTTTTTATTTTTAAGTTATCAAGATAACATTCTGAAATAATTTTAACATGATTTGTTTACAAGTTTTCAAAGACAAAATATATTATGTGATTACTGTAAAGCATTAGAAAAAGATTTTCATTCAGTTAGGGTCAGTATTATTAAATGATTTTTTAAAACAAACAATGACCAGAATTTCTTCAACTGTTTATTTAGTAATAATCCTCAAATCAAAAAATACAATTTGTATTTTTTATGTATGTTAAACTGGTAAGTATAATACTGGATATTTCTCTATTGTATGTGTGTTATGTTTTTGAAGTATCATGCTTTTTCATATTTTTATTTTATACAAGAAAGGATAAGGTAGAAAATATATTTGGAGAAGGATATAATGTTGAATGCTCTATAAATTTCAGAGATAGGAGGCTCTCTGCTACTAAAAATGATCAAAGATGATGTAAAAAGGTTCCTGTTCTACTTCAACTCTATATTTTCTAGACTCATCTAGAAAAAAGTGCCAGTGAAGCACTTATCTGTTGTCATTGTATTTACTATTGACTTTATTCTATTTCAGTGTGTGTGTAAATATATGCCATGTGTATAATGGTGCCTACAAAGAAAATAACAGGACATCAGAACTCAAGGATTTGGAATTACTGCTATTGTAAAATATCTAAAGTGGGTTCTGGAAACTGATTAATTCTCTGGAAGAGTAGTGAATACTTGCAATTGCTCAGTCATCACTTCTGCATTTCTAGTGTCTCTGAGGGTAAGAATATTATACTGTCACTTATAGTTTAGTGAAAATAGATGAATGCTAAGAAATATACCACAATGCATGTAATTCTCACTATAAAAACTATTATGTTAGCTAAATTGCTATGAGACTAAATTAAATAAGAAGCAACAAATGTTTTATCTATGTTGACTTTATAGCACAACATCAAATTAATTTATGTGACATTGAATTTTACTCATATACTTAATTTCATCTTTCATTTTGTGTTATTTGAATTAGCTCCTCTATTAACCTGGTATTTATAAAAACCTAATTTAATTGGGGAGAAGTTTGTACATGCATTTTATTTTTAGGTTTTTTTATGAAAGTATCACAATATAACTATTAAAATTATTTATCTTTCGGTTTATGATACCTCACACAGGAAAAAATTCTCAAAATCTGTCAATTTCCCTGCAAATTTTAGGATATTATTTTTACTTACTGCTGAATAGTACTCCATTGCGTAGATATACCATAGTTTGTTAATCCATTCTTCAGTTGAGGGTCTTCTAGGTTGTTTCAAAGTTCTTGCTATTACAAATAATGATACTTTGAACACAGTTGAGCTAATGCCTTTGGAGTGTGAATGTACATCTTTAGGATATATGCCCAGTAGTGGTTTTGCTGGATCCTTGGTTGATTCCCAGTTTTCTGAGAAACCGCCATACTCCATTTCAAACTGGTTGAACAAGTTTACACTCCCACCAACAATGGAGGAGTATTTCCCTTGTTCAGCAACCTCTCCAGCACAGGCTGTCATCTGTGTCTTTTATCTTAGCCAATTTGACAGGTTTAAGGTGGTATCTCAAAGTTGTTTTGATTTGCATTTCTCTGATGGATAAAGATGTTGAGTACTTTTTCAAGTGTTTTTCAATCATTTGTAATTCTACTGAGAATTCAATTTTTATATCTGAACCAAATTTTTTGATTGGATAATTCAAGGTTTTAGGTTCTAGTTTCTTGAGTTTTCTATATATTTTAGAGATTAGTCCTCTGACACTTGAATGGTTGGAGAAAATCTTTTCCCATTCTGTAGGTTGTCATTTTGTCTTATTAACTGTGTCCTTGGCTATACAAAAGCTTCTCAGTTTCAGGAGGTCCCACTTAGTGATTCTTAGTGTCTGTGCTACTGGTGTTATATTTAGGAAGTGATCACCTGGGCCAATGTGTTGGAGGGTATTTCCCACCTTATTTTCTGTCAAGTTCAGTGTGGCAGGGTTTATGTTGAAGTCTTTGATCAACTTGGATTTGAGATTTGTACAAGGTGATAGGCTTGGATCTATTTGTATTTTTCTACACACTATCATCCAGATATGCCAACACTATTTGTAAAAGATACACTAGCTTTATTCCATTGAATAGTTTGGGTCTTTTTGTCTAAAATCAGGTGCTCATAGGTTTTTGGTTTTATGTCAGGATCTTCAGTTTGATTCCATTGACTCAAAAGTCTGTATTCATGACAGTACCAAGATGTTTTTATTACTATAGCTCTATAGCATAAGTTGAAGTCTGGATGGTGATCCCTCCTGAGGTTCTTTTGTTGATAGAATTGTTTTGGCAATCCTGGCTTTTCTTTTATTCCAAATGAAATTGAGTATTGTTATTTCAACAACCGTAAAAATTAAAAATTGTGTTGATATTTTGATAAGAATTACATCAATTCTGTAGATTGTTTTTGGTAGAATTGCCATTGTTATTATGTTGATCCTAACTGTCCAGGAACATGAGAGATCTATATATTTTCTGATATCCTCTTCAATTACTTTCTTCAGTGATTTAGCGTTGTTTTCTTTTTGTAAAATTGATCTGTTACTTCTTTGGTTATAGTTACTCCAAAGTATTTAATGCTATTGCAGCTATTATAAAGTGTGATGCTTCCCTTATTTCTTTTTCAACCCTTTTATCTTTAATGTATAGGAGGGCTACTGATTTCTTGGAGTTAATCTTGTATCAAGCTACATTGCTGAATGTTTTTCTCAGCTGTAGAAGTTCCCTAGTAGAATTTTGTGGGTTACTTATGTACACAATCATATCAGCTGCAAATAGAGATAGTTCCACTTCTTCTTTTCCAATTTGCATTCACTTAATCTTCTTGTGATCATTAATTCCTTTAGCTACAACTTTGATAATTATATTGAATCTTCTTGTGATCATTAATTCCTTTAGCTACAACTTTGATAATTATATTGAATAGATTAGGGGAGAGAGGGCATCCTTGTCTAGTTACTGATTTTAGTGAGGTTGCTGTGAGTACTTTTCCATTTATTTTTATGTCAGCTGTAAGCTTCTTGTAAATTGCTTTTATTATATTTAGATATTTTCTCTGTATTCCTGATCTCTCCAGAACTTTCATCATAAAAGAATGTTGGATTTTTTGAAGGCTTTTTCATCATCTAAGGATGAAATCATTTGTTTTTTTTTCTTTAGTTTGTTTATATGATGAATGAAATTTACATTTTTTTCATATGTTGTACCATCCCTGCCTTTTTTGGATGAAGTCTACTTGGTCATGGTAGATGATATTTTTTATATGATGCTGTTTATGGTTTACCAGCATATTGTTGAGAATTTTATCATCAATATTCATGTGGAAAATTGGTCTGTAATTCTCTTTCTTTGTTTTGTCTTTGAGTGGCTTAGATATTAGGGTAATTGTGGCCTCATAAAAAGAGTTTGGCAATATTTCTACGGTTTCTTCTGTATGAAACACTTTGAGAAGTATTGATATTAGTTCTTTGAATTTCTGGAAGAATTCTGCTCTGAAACTATCAGAACCTGGACTTTTTTAATTTGGGAGACTTTTAGTGACAGTGTCAATTCCTTTAGGCTTATAGGTCTGTTTAGGTATTAAATCTGATCTTGATTTAATTTTGTTAAATGGTACCTGTCCAAAAAGCTATCCATTTCTTCTAGCTTTTCTATTTTTATGGAGTATAGATTTTCAATGTATGACCTGATAATTCTATGCATTTCCTGGAGGTCTATTGCTATATCCCCATTTTCATTTCTGATTTTGTTGATTTGGATACTCTCTCTCTGCTTTTTGATTAGCTTGGATAATGTTTTATCTATCTTGTTGACTTTCTCAAAGAACCAACTCTTTCTTTCCTTGACAATTTGTATTGTTCTTTTTGTTTCAGTTATGTTATTTTCTGCCCTTAGTTTCATTATTTCCTACCATCTGCTCCTTCTAGGTGATTTGCTTCAAGTTATTTTAAGGTTTTCAGTTGTGCTGTTAGTTCTCTAGTGTGGTAGAAATATTTTCTATATAGTGTAAATAAAAAATTGTTTTAGCCTATGCACAGCACCTTAGAAGTGGGTGGAGAATCAGAGAGCAGGCACATAAGAGAAGGGTGGAGTCAGTCAGTCTCCATCTGACCCCCGAAGAAAAAACATATAAGGGACACAGGTGAGCCAAGGGCCTAGCCACGTGGTGGAAAAATTAATAAAAATGAGTTAAATTAAGATGAAAGAGCTAGCTAGTAATGTGCTTAAAATATGGGCCAAACAGTATAAAGTATATAAATATATAATTCATTTTTTTAAGAGACAAAAGCCACCACAGACTAGGTTCCAAATCCCCGGGCTCAAACGGGCACCAAAAACTTAATACAATACTCTAGAGTGGGATTTCTCTAGGCTTTTCATATAGGCATCTAGTGCTATGAATTTTCCTCTTAAGACTGCTTTCATTTTGTCCCACAACTTTGGGTATATTGTAGATATATTTTTGTTAAATTCTAGGAAGACTTTGATTTCTTTCTTTATTTTTCCCCTGTTCCATAAGTATTTCAGTTGACTACTGTTTATTTTCCATGAGTTGGTAGGCATCCTGTGATTTTTGATTTTGTTGAACTCTAACTTTAGGTCCTGGTAGTCTGATATGACATAATGGTATATTTCCATTTTTTTGTATCTATTGATATTTGTTTTATAACCAATTATGTGGTCAATTTTAGAGGAAGCTCTATGTGATGCTTAGAAATATGTATATTCCTTTGTGTTTGGGTGGAAGCTTGTATAAATATTTGTATGATAACCTCTTTTAGACTCCTTATTTCATTGTTGAGTTTCTGTCTGGTTACCTATCCAAGGAGGAAACTGGCGTATTGAAGTTTCCCACTGCTAGGGTTTGACAATTGATGTGGGATTTGAGCTTTAATAGTGTTTCTTTTACATAGAAAGGTGACCTTATATTAGGGGAATAAATATTCAAGACTGAAATCTCATCTTGGTCAATTTTTTTCTGAGATGCATAAATAATGCCCATCCTGGTCTCTTTTAATTAATTTTAGTTCGAAGTCTACTTTGTTAGATATTAGGATGGCAACACCAGCTTGTTTCTTAGAGCCATTTGATTGAAAAATCTTTTCCCAACCCTTTTCTCTGACCTGGTGTCTGTCTTTAAGTTTGTGGTGTGTTTCTTGTTTGCAGCAGATGTTGACTTTTGTTTTTGTATTCATTGTGTTTGTGTGTACCTTTTCATAGGTTAATTGAGTCAATTGATATTAAAGAATATTAGTGATAACTGATTGTCATTTCCTTTTATTTTTGGTGGTAGCTTTTATGTATTTTCTTTCTTGGGCTTATATTCTGTGTGATTATTGATTGTTTGGGGTTTCATGGGTGTATCTGGAATCCTTTGGTTGGAATTTTCCCTCTAATGTCTCTGAAGGGCCAGGTTTGTGGATAGCTAATGTTTAAGTTTGATTATTTTGTGAAATATCTTGTTTATTCCATCTATGGTGACTGATAGCTTTGCTGTGTATAGTAGTCTAGATTGGCTGCCGTGATCTTTTAGTGTCTGTATATCTTCTCTCCAGGACCTTCTTGCTCTCCTTGTTTCAATTGAATCATAAGGAGTTATTCTGATAGCCCTGCCTTTATAGGTAAATTACCCCTTTTCTTTTTTAGCTCTTAATGTTTTTACTTTATTCTGTATATTTTGTGACTTGATTATTATGTGACAGGCAGACCTTTTTTTGAGGCATGTAATCTATTTGATATTCTGTGAGCTTTTTGTATCTTTATAGGCATTTCCTTCTTTTGGTTGGGAAAGTTTTCCTCTGTGATTTTATTGCATACATTATCTGTGCCTCTGAGTTGGAAATCTTCTTCTATTCCTATTATTCTCAGGTTAATTCTTTTTTATGGTATCCCAAATTTCCTGAACATTTTATGTTATGGCTTTTTGGTTTTAGTGATTTTTTGATTGATATATCTATTTCCACTATTGAGACTTCCACTCCAGAGATTGTCTCTTCCATCTCTTGGATTCTGTTGGTTATGGTTGTATCTGTAGTTCTAGCTCTTTTCTTCAGATGTTCTATTTCTACCTTTGCCTCACTTTGTGCCTTTTTATTGTCTCTATTTCAATTTTTACTTACTGGAATATTTATTTCATTTGTTGGTTTTCCTTTTCTTGGTTTTCCTTCAAGGATTTGTTCATCTCTTCCCATTTATTGTTTGTATTTTCCTTATCTCTTTCAGAAAATATTCTACATCCTCCTTTAAGGCTTCTGTAATCTTTATACAGTTGTTTTTGAGGATACTTCTTTTTGTTTCCTCTTCATTGCTCTGTTCAGGTCTTGGTGTTGTAAAACCACCAGTTTCCTTTGGTGTTCTCTTGTTGTTCTTTATATTGTTATATTTTATTCTTGCACTGGCATCTGCACATTGCTTCAGTGATTCACACTTAGTCAGCTACTAGTCAATTGTGATTAGAGGGCTTGTATGTCTGTCTCCTGTCTGCTCTGAGCAAGGGGTCTACAGGATCTCAAACTCTGTTCTGAATATGCTTCTGCCATTCTATGGCACCTGATTTTCTATGATGATGCAGCTCACCCCCAGGCAGGGTGAGCTTTGGGAGATTGTTTCTGTTAGGGGTAGCTGGGGAAGGCCCCTCCCAGCTAAAGCCTAGGGCCTGTCTGCTAGCAAGAGTCTGATACCAGATTCTTGTTTGTGACGGTGGCCCCCAGTAGAACTTATAGAACTATGTTGAATAGATAAGGAGAGAGAGAGCACAGCCTTTTAAAAATTCCCAATTTTAGGGGAATTACTTTGAGTATTTCTCCATTTAGTTTGATGTTTGCTGTCAGCTTGCTATATATTGACTTTATTATATTATTTTTCATGTATTTCTTTTCTCTCTAGAACTTTATAATGAAGAGTGTTGGATATTGTCAAAGGCTTTTTATGCATCTCCTGAAATGATCTTGTGACTTTTTTTTTTGAGTTTCTTTTTATATGATGGATGACATTCACTGTTTTTCATATGTTGAACCATTTTCCTACATCTCCAGGATGAAGCCTACTTGAACATGCTGGAGAATTTTTTTTGATATGTTTATGGATTCTTGTTTTCCAGAATTTTATTTATAAATTTTGCATAAATATTCACAAGGGATATTGGTTTGTAATTCTCTTTCTTTGCTGCATATTTGAGTGTCTTAGGTATCAGGGTGATTGTGGCCTCTTAAAAAGACTTTGGCAATGTTACTTCGGGTTCTATTGTATGGAACAGCTTCTGGAATATTTATGTTATTTTTTCATTGAATGTTTGGGTCAAATTCTACACTGAAACCATCTTGGCTTGGGCTTTTTTTACTTGGGAGACTTTTAATAACAGCTTCAATATCCTTTGGTGTTATAGGTCTGTTTAGGTTTTTAATCTGATTTTGATTTAATTTTGGTAAGTTGTAACAGTTGAGAAAGTCCATTTATTTCTTCTAGGTTTTCCATTTTAGTGGAGTATAGATGTTCAAAGTATGACCTGATAATTCTCTGGATTTCCTGGGTGTTTGTTGCTATGTCCCTATTTGATTTCTGATTTTGTTAATTTGGATATTCTTTCTCTCTGATTTTAGGTTAGTTTGGATAAGAGTTTATCACTCTTGTTGCCTTCCTTAGAGAATCAACTCTTGATTCTTTGATTAATTCATTGATTCTTTGTATTGCTCTCTTTGTTTCAAAGGTATTAATTTCATCTCTAAAATTGATTATTTCCTGCTGTCAAATCATTCTAGGTGAGTTTTCTTCTAATTGTTCTAGGGCTTTTAACTGTGCTGGCAGGTCACCTGTGTGAGATTTCTCTATGCTTTTCATATAAGAATCTAGTGATATGAATTTTGTTCGTAAGACTGCTTTCATTGTGTCACATAAGTTTGGGTATGTTGTGGATTCATTTTCATTAAATTTCAGGAAGTCTTTGATTTCTTTCTTAACTTCTTTTTTGACCCAGACTTGGTTCAGTTGATTGTTGTTTAGATTTCTTGAATTGGTAGGCTTTCTGTGATTTCTGTTGTTGATGAACTCTAACTTTAGACCATGGTGTTCTGACATAGGTATTAATGATCAGTAATTGTTATTTCCTGTTAATTTTTTGTGATATTTTGTGCATGTTTTTTTCTGGTTGTGGGTTTTTATTCTGTGGAATCATTTATTACTTGTGGTTTTATGGGTGTATCTCATTTCTTTAAGTGGGAGTTTATCTTCAAGTGCTTTATGTAGGACCAGATTTGCAAATAGATATTGTTTCAATCTGGTTTTGTCACAAAGTATTCTGTTTTCTCCATATATGGTGATTGACAGTTTTGTTGGGTACAATATTCTAAGTTGTTAGCCATGGTCTTTTACTGTTTGTATAACATTTGACCAGGACCTTTTTGTTTTCATTGTTTCCACTGAGTAAACTTGTGTTATTCTGATGGGTTTGCCTATAGGTAAATTGGTCTTTTTCCTTTGCAGCTCTTAGTATTTTTCCTTTGGAGGAAGGGATGGTGGGCAAGACAGGTTGTAAAGCTGCATGGTTGGGGAGTACAAGAGATGAGATGGTGATCTGTGGTTAGTATGTAAAATAAGTAAAAATATTCTTAAATGAAAAACTTAAAAATTGAAATTCATAACACCAACAGACTCTGTTACTTTTCCAATTTTTATTTAGTTATATGTAGCAAATAATCATAAAAATAAAAATGGTATCACATGAGAATGGAGCTGGGAGAGTTAAGAGCAACATCTATGATTCTTGATGTATAATTGAAAGAACTAAGATAAACCTAGTTTATAATCTGTGATCAGAACTTGTGTACTATAAAAGAACATGTCTCATGGACTATTAATATTGTTATCAATAAGATAGTATCCCAAAAATACCTTTGTAATCATTACAGTTCATATTATCTTGAGGCTGTAAAGAAATTTTGTTCATAAAGAAAATATTACCTACTGGTGCATTTTCTCTATACATTTTTCTACTTCCATGTCTTTTCCACCTGATTGGCACTTAGCAGAAAGCTTTAAAAATCAAATTTCATAATTTAAACTCCTGGAATCTGATGGTCTAGTTTAAAAGTAAATGATACTACTGTGCTTAACTGCTGTTTTCAATCCTATAACACCATGGTGGGGAAAGTGAAAATGAACATTATTAAAGAAGTGAGGGAAAAGGTTGAAAGCTCTGATTTTTAAGTAGAGCATATTTTATCAGAACAAAGACCATTAGGAAAATGCTAAAAATAAGTAAACTTTTCAGCTGTAGGTGATTTTTTTTGTATGTAAGAGTAGTGTGCTTTATCATCCTGGGAACATTTTTTCTGTAAATGGGGGAAGCCTTTTACTAAGTTCAACATACCATCATGATTAAAGTCCTGACAATATTATTAATAATTAGAACAAGCCTCGATGTGAAAAAAGAATATTTGTCCTAAAATCTGGAACAAATACAGGGTTCTTATTCTTATTCAATATAGTATGTGAAGACTTTTCACTATACAGTTTTAAATATATTATATGTTTAACAAAGTTACTTTTCCCAAAATAATATTTTTCATTCAAAAATGAATTTTTGCTAAGGTACTCTGTTGTTTCTTTCTCTTAAGCTGGACTTGGAGATTGACCTGGTGCTTAACTATGGATCTCTGCTTCTGTTTCATCCATTTGTGGATGAAGGTTCTATAATGACAATTAGGGTGGTCATTTATTTGATATAGGGAAAATCTTGTTTAGGCACCATCTCCACTGTTGCTTGGATTCATAGCCAGGGACATCTCCCACAGAGACAACTGAGTAAAGCTATTTGGAACTCATTGACTCTGAAATAATCACAGAGGAACCTACATGTAAATGATCTAAATCTTCCAAAGGTATACTGCAGTCAAACTGTATGGACAGTTTATGAAGCCTTTTGAAGTAGGACCTTAATATATTCCTGGTACATGAGCTGACATTTCAGAGCCCATTCCCTACAGAGGAACACCTAACTCAGCCTTGATACTGGAGGTGGGGTGGAGAGACTAGGACCTACCTCAAGTGGATATACCAGACAAAACTGCCTCACCTTGGGATTCCTTGCCCTCCTTGGGGAAGGAATGGGGACCTTGTGTAGAGGGAGCCTAAAGGAAGACTGGGAGGATGGAATGGAGGAGGAACTGTGGCATATATGGAAACATATAAACAAAAAATGTTAAAAATAGATTTTTTTCTTTTTCAAGTCCAAGAATAACCTTTTATATAGATATCAGTATAATAGCAGATTATATATAGGATAGACTATCAGATATTTAGATAAAACTGATTATTAAAGGAAAAAACAAATCAACATGATTACTAATAAGCATAATCCATAAGTAGGGCTTGCAAGGAGGAAAATATAGGGTGTTTCATTTTTAATTGTTATATATTTCTTATTTTTGTATTACTACTTGGTTGATTTACAAATGTGCTTTCATTCCAGACTCTCCCTTAAACTATGAAACTTTTATAGGCAAGAAAAATCATTTAAATGTACAACTAGCTGTCCAGTTGAAGGCAGAACATAGAGTAAACAGTGGTTCATACATTAAATAAATGAATAAACTGATAACTTTATCCAAGTGATAAATTTTATAGAGAAAATTGTACATTTATATTAGATCAAATGTTTATCAGACAATAAAGGACAAACAAGTAGTTACATAATTATACTTCTTGTAATGAATATAAATATATTCTCCTTCCTGGCTGTCTTACTATAATATTACCTACAGAATAGCTGTATAGAATTTTTTTTTATTTTTTGTAATCAAGTCAAGTTGCATACATTCCTTTGTGAGTTTTTACAGTTACATAATTTCCATGTTTCTAATGTCATCACTTATAAAAATGAAAGAAGATAAGCTTCTTTTGTCTAGCTGAATCATTGTCTGGCAAGCAATTAGAAAAATAAAACCTTAAATACTTAAAATTTATTGATTTTTCAATTTTAATTCTACAATGTATTCATAGTTGAATTTGTAGACAATTACTTTGCAAATATTTCTTATTATTTGTAAATAGGGCAAATATATTCAAACGAGTATAATTATTCTAAACTAATACAAATAATAGAGAATGATATATTGTTAACTGTCAAGTAATATTTATCTCTCATATGATTTTGTTTATAAAACTTTCAAACTAATTTTTCTCCTTGAATAGTCTGCTCAGATCATCAAAAGCTTGGCCTTTTAACTTCTGTCTGATTTGAACATACTTTGGAGAACTTCACAGACACTTGGTGTTAGCAGCTCATTAGATATAATTTTTCTGCTTAATGTAAGTAGAAGCCTTGTTATGATTCACCTGACAGATGCAGAACTCCCAAAGAGAGGCTTGTTAAACATCTAGCCAACTGGAATGGTTTCAGTTCCCACTTCAAATGCACCAACTAAACAAGCCTTTATTTCAACAAGAAGGTCATAGCATTTGTTAACAGTCACTGTCGCTAGGGTTTTGGAGCAATCTCCCTGCCAAAACTAACTCATACTGTCCCAGACTGCACAAATCTGACTACATTTCCTGCTTTCACATATTAGTCTTGTACATTTTTCTTAATTTACTTATAGACTGCAACACTCATTTTATAAATGCTGAGCATTATACTCTCCTTACCTCTCCAGGTGTTGGAAGAGTACTGACTTAAAACTGACAGCTAGTAGGGGATGCCAAGATTTTTATTGTTGCACTCTGGATTCTGTTTTTAATGTGGTAGGTAGACCCTAATCCATCTCTTATCTTCCATAGACTTAACGATCTCTAAGCCTATCTTTGAAAAGCATAACCTTTGTGGTCATAGGCTAAAAAAGAAGCATTGTTTCTCAATTGATACTATTTTACAAGGTATAATAGTTGTAACTGCATTCCTTCTTGCTGCTGACAGGATTTCTAAGTCCAGTTGATAATGGCACAACCCTCTGTGATCTCATAAAATGTACAGTCTATTTTTGACATTCAAACTCTACTTACCAACCTGCATGTCTGTTTAAAGACTTCCAAATCATGAGGTCAGGCAATTATCCTTGAGGACATTGTGGCTTCTCTGATGTTGCTGTTCCCAATGTTGTTTGATTAAGAGCCTGGCCTGAGGATACATGGTTGACCTTAACATGGAACAATTAGAGAACACTTGGACTTAACTGCTATTATGTTAAAGAGCATACATACTCCATTTTCCATTTTTTCCTCACATAAGATACCCCTTCAAATGCTGATAACTGAAATCATTTTATCAGATAGTCAAAACATTTTAATCTGTCTTTTGAGTTTACTATTTTAATGCAAAGTCCTGCTGTGTAATAAAAATTTATTGAGCTCACACAGTAAATTCAACAATAACCCCATTCACTTCTATATATACATTTGAATTATTTTTCTTCTTGTCTGGTCATAACATTTGTCAAAATCAACTTCAGAGAGTGATTGGTTTATTTAGCACAAACTTTTGGAAACTTCTTCCTGTAGGATTTGCTATTGTAGGAGAAACAAGCAATGGATGCTTACTTGAGACTGTTATCAGAATCTGGAGAGAGCCAAATGTCTGTTCCAAGTTCATCTTCATCCCTTTTAGTCATTGTAAGACCTTATTCTATGAATGTTTACACTTACATATACCTACATATGTCTATTTTTTCCAACTCAATCTAGAATGCTTTTAAAAAGGCATGTATAGTACTTTTTTATAATTATAAATGCCACCTAATCATGAAGACTAACATTTTTCTTTTTCCTTTAAAAAGATTTTCCATATCTACTACTACTACTCATTCTCCTTTCCACTTCCCAGTCCCTCCCAATACTCCCTCAGCATTCCCCTATCACGTCCCCACTATCCATTTGCCAAGGAGAGCAAGGAATCCCAAGGTGAGTCAGTTCTCTCTGACATATCCAGTTGAAATAACTCTGAGTCCCTCATCTGTTATTTTATCTTTTTTTGGGGGGGATGATCATGCTGAGATTTTATTTTTTCTTTATGATCTTTTTTTTCATTTTACATAGAAATCACAGTTGAACCTTCAGAGGTATCACCATTCCCAACTTCAAGTTATACTATAGATATTCAGTAATAACAACAGCCTGGTACTGGCATAAAAACAGACTTGTGGATCAATGGAATCCAACTGAAGGTCCTGATATTAACCCAAAAACCTATGAACACCTGATCTTTGACAAAGAGGCCAAAAATATTCAATGGAAAAAGATAGTATCTTTAACAAATGGTGTTGGCATAGCTGGTTGGTAGTGTGTAGAAAAATGAAAATAGATCCAAACCTATCACACTGCACAAAACTCTAATCCAAGTGGATCAAAGACCTCAACTTACCCAGCCACGCTGAAACTGATAAAAAAAAGAAAGTGGGAAATACCCTCCAACACATTGGCAAAGGTGACACCTTCCTAAATATAATACCAGTAGCACAGACACTAAAAACAACAATAAATAGGTGGAACCTCTTGAAACTGAGAATCTTCTATAAAGTCAAAGATACAGTCCTTAAGACAAAATGACAGCCTACAGAATAGACAAAGTTTTTCACCAACTGTACAAGTGATAGAGGACTGATATCTAAAATATATAGAGAACTCAAGAAACTAGAGCCCAGAACCTTGCATAACCCAATCAAAAAATGAGGTTCAGAACCAAAATGGGAATTCTCAGGCGAATTATAAATGGCTTAAAGGCACCTGAAAAAGTGCTCATCATCTTTAGCCATCAGAGAAATATAAATCAAAACAACTTTGAGATACCACCTTACACATATCAGATTGACTAAGATAAAAGACACAGATGACAGCCTATGCTTGAGAGGTTGCAGAGCAAGGGGAATACTCCTCCATGTTGGTGGGAGTGTAAGCTGGTTCAGCCATTCTGGAATGCAGTATGGCGATTTCTCAGAAAAGTGGGAATCAATCTCCCAAAAGACCCTGCAAAACCACCCTGTGCATATACCCTAAAGATGCACTCCAAAGACATTAGCTCAACTATGTTCATAGCTGCATCATTTGTAATAACAAGAACCTGGAAACAACCTAGATGTCCCTCAACAGAAGAATGGATTAACAAACTGTGGTACATTTACACAATGGTGTACTACACAGCTTTGAGAAGAAATGATATCTTAAAATTTGCAGGCAGATGGATGGATTTGGAGAATATCCTCCTTAGCAAAGTATCACAAGCCCAGAAAGATAAGCAGGGGATATACTCACTCATTAGTGTACCTTAAACAAAAAGCAAAGTATTTCCAAGCTGCAAACCACAACCACTGAACAGCTTGGGATTTGAAGCACCTTGGACAGGCACCTTGAAGCCTATTCCCTTCAGAGGAACACCTGACTCAGTCTTGATGTGAGAGTGAGGAAAGCAGATGTGCCAGGAGTGGATGCTGAACTTACCCACATTGGGACCTTGGGGCCTCCTGCCCTTGCTGGGAAGGAAATAAACTGATGGAAAGAAGAGCAAGTGCCTGGGAGGGGTGAGAGGAGGAAGCGTGCCTGACTGAACAAGGGGATAATGGATAAAAAAATGACTTTTTCTTCATAATAAAACAAAAAATAAAACCGAAACATGTTAAAAAAAAAAAAGAAATCACAGTTTCTTCTTCCCTTTCTCATACTTACTCCGCAGCATTCCCTCACCATATCTCCCATCAACTACTCAAAGTGGGAAGCCTCTCATGGGAAGTCACCAATGTCTGTTGTATCAAAGTTAGGCATGACAAAACCCTTTTTCTTTATCAAGGCTGAGCAAGGTATCTTTCTATAGGAAATGAGCTCCAAAAAAGCCTGTTCATGCACTAGGAATAAATCCTGGTCACACTTCCAATGGCCACACAAGCTGACCAAGACAGAGCTATCAACCACATTCCGAGGGCCTAGTTGAGTCCCAGGTAGATTCCTCAGATGTCAGTCCACAGTCATTGAGCTCCCAGGATTTGTGTCAGCTCTAAGTGTGGGTTTCCACATCATAATCTTGTTGCATTTGTCCACACAATCCTTCATCACTCCTTTTTACTGGACTAGACTGGGTGCTTGGCCCAGCACTTAATTAAGGATCACTGCATCTGCAATCATCAGTTGGTGGATGAAGGTTCCATGATAAAAACTGGGTGGTCACCAGTTTGCTTACATGGGAAGGACACTTCAGGCACCCATTCCTCCTTTGCATGTTGTCTTAGCTTGTGTCATCCTTGTGAATTCTCAAGAATTTCCATAGCACCAAGGTTCTCCCCAACCGCAAAATAGCTAAGTTCATCAAGATATCTCTTTCTTTGTTCTCCCTACTCTCCTTCTCCGAACTCAACCATTGTCTTCCCTCCTGTGCTCGTCTCACTGCCCCTTACCCCTACCTGCATGTTTCCAATTTACTCAGGAACCGTTATATATTGCCACTTACCAGGAGTATCAATGGATACCTCTCTTAGGGTACTTCTTGTAACCTAGATTATCTAGAGTTATGGATTTTACTCTGGTTATCCTTTGTATTACATATAATATGTAATTATGAATTAGTATATACCATATTGTTCTTTTGGGTCTGGGTTACCTCACTCAAGTAGTTTTTCCTTTATTTTCTTTTTTGTCTTTTTTTAATTTTATTATCATGAACAAAGAAGTCACACTTTCTATCTTTGCATATCCTTATTCATGGGGCAGGTATGAAACTCTGGGCCCAAAGGGGCCAGGAAAACCTTCTACAACACAATGTAGCTGAACTAAACTGTATTATTTCTTTAGCTATAACTTTGAATACTATATTTAATAGAGATAGAACCTTGTCTTGTTACTGATTTTAGTAGGATTGTTTAGAATTTCTCTCCATTTAGTTTTACATTAGCTCTTGGCCTCTTGTACTTTACCTTTGTCATTTTTAGGTATATTCCCTGTATTCCTGATCTTTTCAATACCATTATCATGAAACAGTATTGGATTTTGTCAAAGGCTTTTTCAGCATCCAATGAGATGATCATTTTTTTCTTTCAGTTTGTTTATATAGTAGATGTCACTGACAAATTTTCTTATGTTAAAAAATCATTGAGATAAATCCTATTTGATCATTGTTTATGATATTTATATGTTCTTGAATTTGGTTTGTCAGCATTTTATTGAATGTTTATGTCAATATTCATGAGGGAGATTGGTCTGAAATTCTTCCTCTGAGTAGAATGTTTGAATTTTTTGGTTATCAGGGTAAATGTAGCCTAACAAAAGGAGTTTGGCAATCTTCTTTCTGCTTCTATTGTGTGGGACAATTTGAAGGGCATTAGTACTAGTGCTTATTAAAAATTCGGTAGAATTATTTGCTGAAACTAGCTGGTCCTGGGATTTTATTGATTAAGATATTTTTGATAACTGGGGAAAACTAAGTTTTACACTATCTGTTTTACATTCACAGTCAACATACATCTAGAAATGGATTTCATAAAACTTAAGATATCAACAATTTACTTCCATTCTAAACAACTCTAAGTATCATTTGTTTCTACCTAGAGCTAGAAAAGTAACAGAAATAAATCTACCATCCAGAACTCAGTGACAATGCTATCCTGCAGAATTCCCTACTATGGATTTCTAGCCTTAAGAATAATAAAGTCAATGAGATTTGGGTGTTGTAGCATCTGTTACATGATAATTTGTTAAGCTTGTCTCAAAGAATAAACTTCACTGTATTTGTAGGAAAAAGAGAATTCTAGAAGAAAACTGAGACATATATTATAAAAATGTAAAACAGCCCTTTATACAATACTTGGGATACAAATTCTTTTAGACAAGGCAGATTTTAACTAAAAATTCTAAGACTAAAATCTATGTCTTTTTTAAAAAATTTTATTCTTATAATTACTGGTCTTTCTCTATTCTTAAGTATGCCAAGTCCCACAATCAGAACATAGTTAATTTATTCTCATTTCATGTTTTAAAAGTGGTCTTTTCTTTATGTAATCAGTTTACATATCCAATTTGAATGTCCTTACTGATGCACTCATAGGTGTAGAAGTCAGATAAAAGAATATTCTTTGTTGAATTCTTGATTATTAATTTGGAGAAGGAAATGAAATTCTATATTTTTGTTAAATATTTTCCATTTTATATAATAGTTTGATTATATTTTTTTCTTGCCAAACTTTTAGATTCTGATTCTAATTTTACATACTTTATGGCTGTGTAAACAAAAAGGCATACAAATAAATAGATATAATTTAATCAAACAAAATATGTGGTCTTTCTAGTTTTAGTTAACTGCTCCTGGAAATGAGGTCTACCTCAGTATGGGTTTGATAATACTAAGTTTCATCCATGAAAGAAAATCATTTTTTTCTAGGAGTTTTCAATTACAAATTGCTTTTTGGCTAGGGGTTGAAATTTATGCCCAGTTGTCCTTCTCTGTCATGGGATTCTTTTGGTCTTGAAGTTGTTTTCTACATATATCCCATATATACCCTCTCAACATTACAGACTATTAAGGCTATTGTTTATACTACAGCCTGAGGGTAAAACACTATTGTTGATGTCATAACATAGTTATGTGATAAAACACAGGAAGATGGATCTCATCATTTACTAGAAGCTACTTGCTTACTGAAAAGTATTCATAATGCTATATGAGTATACATGCTACCAGAATAGAAAAGCAGTAACACCACAGGCCATTTGAACCAGCCACTTTCAATATTCATTTTAGAGTTCTGCCTAAGACATATCAATTGAAATCTATTTTAAAAGTTTTAACATACATAGTTTTTAATTTTGAAATATTATATATGTATGTTTGTGTCTCTATATGATACCTGTACATAAGTATGTATACTTTGAATAAGCATAGAGGCCAAAAAAGCCATCAGGCAACCCTATTTGTCTTTCTCCATATCTATTCTGATGCCAGATCTTTTTATGGACTTAGGATCTAAATTTTCTAGGCTAACCTTCAAAACAATCAACCCCTTCAATCATCTTGTCCACTATCATGGGACCTGGATTTATAGGAATTCTTGAAAATCCTAGCATCTTATATGACTGCTGGGAACTGAACTCTAGTCTTCATGACTGTAAAACAAGTACTCCCAACCAAGGAGCCATTTCTCTAATCTGCTTTACATCTTTAAAGAGACATAAGAATTATGCTTGTTATTGTTTTGCCAAAATATTTTGATTTATTAAAATTATTTTATTATGATATGGATGTTTTCCCATTTGTTCACCATATATGTTTTGTGCCAGGAGAAGCCTGGAAAGGACTACAGAACTCCAGGGACTAGATTTACCGGCAAGGTGGTGGATGTTGGTAATCATTTAAAGTCCTCTAAAAGAGAAAACAGTATGCCTGACTGTTAAGCCAGCTCTCCTATTTTGAGTTGTTTTTTAAACAAAAACAAAATCCATTAAAACAAAAAAAGAATTATTCTCATGGTAACCTCATATTTTATCAGAATATATTGGTCTCATCATATAGTTAAAATGTTATTGAGCATAGACTCTATAGGAGACAATGCTTGGTAGACTTTGATTAATATATGCTTCTGGGAGAAATGCAAGTCACAAACATTGAAAGCTAAAGAATACAGGTCAAATGTTTAATACTCATATTTTTGGTTGTGAGCCTAGCCTTTTACAGCTGAGCCATCTCTCCAGCCCATTTAATATTTTTTATATAGAATAGGACTCTATTCTGAAACAATTATTTTATATTTCTATTAATTTTTAGCACATTTATGTTTTATAAAATGCAAACATCTATTTTCTATGGTCAGAAGCTTTTTCCTCTTTTTCTTTCTCATTGCAATAGAATTAAGCACAAAATTTTTCTCCACTTATATTTTCTACTGGAATCCACCCTTACTTCATACAAACATTTGCATCATATAATATTGTTGACATCTTGGCTGCTAAAATAACCAACACTGTTGTATATATTAGCCTTTGGTCTTATACCAAGTGTTCTGTACACTTGCTCCTCTTCAGTCTCTTATGATAGCTTAAGTCCATTTAGACTCTCTCTCTCTCTCTCTCTCTCTCTCTCTCTCTCTCTCTCTCTCACACACACACACACACACACACACACACACACACACAAACACACATACACTCACATACATGTCTTCAGTAGTTTCTTTATAATTTTTCAAAAAGGTTTTTAATGTTACCTTTTCCTGTTCTCCCTTTCCTACTCTGCCTTCCCAATCCAACCCTCTTTAGTAATCTTTATTATCTATTTTCTTATTCCACTACATTGTGTCTATACATTTACCTAGAATCCCCTATCCATTATTAATTTTCAGATACCAGTGAGTGTTATTAGTAAAAAAAAACACATTTTAAGATTCAAAGCTAACATTGAAAATTAAAGAATGTATGTATATTTGTTTTTCTGAGTCTGAATTACAACATCAGGGATGACTCCTTTCTGGCTCATACATTTACCTGTGAATTTTAGTTTTCATAAAAGCTGATTGTTATTCTATTGTGTTACTATACCACCAGCATAATTAATTATTCATTCGTCTGTTGATGAAAACATAGACTGTTTCCATTTATTAGCTACTGTGAATAGAACAACAATGAGAGAACAAGAGAAAGTATCTTTGTAGTATAAGGCATTTAGGTTAACGAACAAAAGTAATACAACAAGATCACATGGAAAACCTATTTATACAGTTTTTTATATAGTTACTTTTCTTTTGAAGGACCATCCAAACTGATTTTCATAACTGCTTTACAATTTGCACTTCATTTAACAGTGGGTAAGTATTCTCATTTCTCCATATATATTTACCATCTGTTTGTGTTTTATTTTAGAAGATTCCTTTGTTTTGGCCATTGCCACAATTTTTATTTTCTGTTGCTAATATGTTTTCTTCATGTTTAGTTTTTTTTAATTCCCTATATATCATGTATTCTCATATATATATTATATGTATATATACATTATATATACATATAATATCTCACATATTTATTTATATATATATATATATGTAAAATCAGGTTTCTGGCCTGGCCAGTGGTGGTCCAGACTCACAGACCTGTAGTTCCAGACCACATAGCCCCACAGTCCAGGCCTGCCTGTTGCTTCTTATCTGAACCACCAATTCCAAAGTCCGAAAGAAATTCACAAATACTTGTATTAATTTCATGGTGTTTGACCTATGGTTTAAGCATATTGCTATCTAGATCCTGCACCTTTATTCAACCCATTTCCATTAATCTGTCCTGCCACGTCGCCTGTGGCTCACTTGTGTTATCTTAAATGTTGACAAGTGTGGCTGGATTGTATCTCTATCTGACTCTCTCCTTCTTCCCTCATCTATGCTCCAATTTCTCCACCTGCTTCTAAGATGTCTGGCAAAAGCCACAACAGTTCCTTTATTTCACAACATAGAGAAAGATGTTTCTGCATCTCATATATATATATATTATATATATGTATATATATTATATATATATAAATAAAACATTTTCTCATTCTGTAGGATGCCTCTTCACTTGAGTGTGCCCTTTGTTATATAAAACCTTTTAGATTTAAGAGGTCCTACTTATCAAGAATTTTTTAAATATCTATGCTGTTAGTAACCTAATCAGAAAGCCATTACCTATACCTATAACTATACACATATTTCATACACTCTCTTCATTTAAATTCTGGGTATAAAGTCTTGAGGCCTATAACCTTTTTGGGGTTTAGTTTTTTACATAGTAAAAGATGTATCTATACTCTCATTCTTCTACAGGTGGTTATTTAGTCAGACTCAAATCATTTATTAAAGGTATTGTAATTGTCTTCAATATGCATTCTTTCACTGTGTCAGAAAGCAGAGGGGAGTCTGAGAGTGGGTTTTCATTTGAGCCTTCACTTATATTCTATTCATTAATTTTTCTGTTTATATACCAGTGTAAGGCTATTTTTATTGCTATAGACTGTAGTAAACTTGAAATCTAGAATATTTTAATCTTTTTGGGTCAAGATGTATTTTAATTTTTTGGGGTCTAGAACTATTTTTACTTTCATTTATATTTTTATACAAATTTTAGTATTATTTTATTAATATCTCTAGAGAATTGCTTTAGAATTTTGACCAAGATTGTCTTGAACATGCATATAACGTTGATAGATGCTCATGTTATCAATTTTAATCCTACCAGTCATGATCCTCATTCACC
Source organism: Sigmodon hispidus (assembly GCA_004025045.1). Taxonomy (NCBI): domain Eukaryota; kingdom Metazoa; phylum Chordata; class Mammalia; order Rodentia; family Cricetidae; genus Sigmodon; species Sigmodon hispidus. The sequence goes on from PVIH01005567.1 coordinate 70,900, forward strand.
ATGCATGCTCTTCTATCATTAAGATTGTAAAATCTGATCTGTAATGAACATGTATAGAGAAAGAAAATTCGGGAGAAATAGAAGATAAAAAAGATGATTTTCTATAATATATTAATCCAATTATATTATCATTAAAACTCTGCTTTGGAGCATTCATATCATCCAAGCATATGAGCATATTTAAATAAGTTGTCATAATATAATTATAATCATTTGTGTATATCCACTTACTAATGCAGACAGCAAAAAGTAGCTATAAAGCCTCCACAAAATTATGAGTTGTAGTACTATCTAGACCAATTACAATAGAAACCTAAAGTAATTAGGAATGATCCATAATGGTTGATTTTTCATGAAAAATATTTTTGCTCTTAATGGTTTTAATGGTACAGTTAAATGCAGCAGTATGCCTTTATTCTGACTTAGTCATGAGAAGACAGAAGCAATGCAGAAAACAAATACAAAATGTGGCATTTTAGTAAGACTAGATAACTGAGCTATTCATTTTAATGTAATTTATTTCTGGTTGCTATTAAAATAAGTTTGAATAAAAAAAATACCATGTTGTTTATCCTAATCATGTTCAGAGAATCAAAGAGCTCTGTGGTGAGGTCCATAGATGGAATGGCAATTTTGCTTTTTATATAGGAATAATAGAAACATATGATGTGTATCAACTTTTTGTAACTATTATGGGTATTTGACTTTCACTTTTAAACATGAACAGACTATACTCAAAAGATTTTGAAGTTTTCTTTTAAACATTACCTAGAAGACATTTTTTCTAGTGTAGCAACCTCTAATGTAAGAATCTATCACAGGGGCACTATGTCAAGAAATGAGTGGTAAAATGTGTTTACTTTTCCTCTGATTACAAGAAAGAATATATTGCAGTATTTATGTCTTCCTCCAATGTTTTCATAATATTTTCTATGATCTCTCAGAGTGAAGAAGATATAAGAACAATGACAGTGTAAATTTTTACCCTATCTGTGGTGTCCCAGTGACACATACTTGGCTTGTGATAATATTTAACAAATGCTTTTAACTCATTGGTACTATTTCATCATTCTTTTTATTTACTTATTTTTTTATTTTATTATTATGAACAAAGAAGTCACACTCTCTATCCTTGTATATCCTTATTCAAGGTCCCTTCCCTCTCCCACCAAATCAGGTCATTCTCTCTTCTCTACAACTCCCCATCCCCTCCCTGGGTAGGCAGCAGGCAGTGCCATGTTCCCACTGTCCCAATATTGCTTAGTTCAGCCACCACTCCTGGCAGATCCAGTTTTCTCCCCGCAACCTCAAGACTAAGGTCAGGTGTTCCTTTAGGGGGAGTGGGATCCAAGAAGTCAGTCCAAGGTGTTTCAGATCCCAAGCTGTTCAGTGGTTGTGGCTTGCAGCTTGGGCATGCTTTGCTTTTTTCTTGTTTGTTTGTTTGTTGGTTTGTTTAGAGTCCACTAATGAGTGAGTACATCCCCTGCTTATCTTTCTGGGATTATGATACCTTGCTCAGGAGGATATTCTCCAAATTCATCTATTTGCCTGCAAATTTCAGGATATCTTTTTTTTTTTTTTTTTTTTTACTGCTGAGTAGTACTCCATTGTATAGATGTACCACAGTTTGTTAATCCATTTTTCAGCTGAGAAGCATCTAGGTTGTTTCCAGGTTCTTGGTAGTACAAATAACGCTGCTATGAACATAGCTGAGCTAATGTCTTTGGAGTGTGACTGTGTATCTTTAGGGTATACACCCAGAAGTAGTATTGCTGGGTCTGTTTGGAGATTTATTCTCAATTTTCTGAGAAACGGCCATACTGCATTCCAAAGTGGATGGACAAGCTTACACTCCCATCAACATGGAGGAGTGTTCCCCTTTTTCTGCATCCTCTCCAGGATAGGCTGTCCTCTGTGTCTTTTATCTTTGCCAATCTAACAGGTGTAGGTGGTATCTCAAAGTTGTTTTGATTTGCATTTCTCTGATGGCTAAAGATGTTGAGCACTTTTTCAGGTGCCTTTCGGGCATTAGTAATTCTTCTGCTGAGAATTCTCTTTTTAGATCTGAACCCCATTTTTTGATTGGGTTATTCAAGGTTTGGAGCTCTAGATTCCTGAGTTCTTTATTTATCTTAGATATCAGTCCTTTATCACTTATGGGGTTGGTGAAAATCTTTTCCCATTCTGTATTTTTCCTATTGACAGTGTCCTTGGCTTTACAGAAGCTTCTTAGCTTCTGGAGATTCCACTCATTGATTGTTGATCTTAGTGTCTGTGCCACTGGTGTTGTATTTAGGAAGTGGTCACCTGTGCCAATTCTTAGAAGTGTATTTCCCACTTTCTTTTCTATCAAGTTCAAAGTGGCTGGGTTTATGTTGTGGTCTTTGATCCACTTGGATTTGAGTTTTGTACAGGGTGACAGGCTCCGATCTACTTGCATTTTTCTACATGCTTCCATCCAGCTATGCCAACACCATTTGTTAAATATACTATCTTTTTTCCATTGAATGTTTTGGGCCTTTTTGTCAAAGATCAGGTGTTCATAGGTTTTTGGATTAATGTCTGGATCCTCAGTTCTATTCCATTGATCCACAAGTCTGTTTTTATGCCAGTACCAGGCTGCTTTTATTACTGTAGCTCTATAGTATAACTTGAAGTCGGGATGGTGATACCTCCTGAGGTTCTTTTGCTGAGTAAATTTGTTTTGGCAATCCTGGCTTTCCTGTTATTCCAAACGAAACTGAGTATTGTTCTTTCAAGTTCCACATTCACACTCCAAATGCATTAGCTCAAATATGTTCATAGCTGTGTTATTTGTAATAGCAAGGACCTGGAAAGAACCTAGATGTCCCTCAACTGAAGAATGGATTAACAAACTCTGGCGCATCTACACAATGGAGTACTACTCAGCAGTAAGAAAAACTAATATCCTAAAATTTGCAGGCAAATAGATGGATTTGGAGAATATCCTCCTGAGCAAAGTATCACAAACTCAGAAAGATAAGCAGGGGATGTATTCACTCATTAGTGGACTCTAAACAAACAAACAAATAAACAAGAAAAAAGCAAAGCATGCCCAAGCTGCAAACTACAACCACTGAACAGCTTGGGATCAGAAACACCTTGGACTGACTCCTTGGATTCCACTCCCCCTAGAGGAACACCTGACTCAATCTTGAGGGGGCGGGGAAACTGGATCTGCCAGGAGTGGAGAATGAACTAAGCAATGTTGGGTCAGTGGGACGATGGGACTGCCTACTGCCTGCTTTTGCAATCCTGGCTTTCCTGTTATTCCAAGTGAAATTGAGTATTGTTTTTTCAAGGTCCAAAAAATATTGTATTGGGATTCTGATTTGTCCACATTTATTGGCATTTCTCTAATAAAATATCATTGAGTCTCAAATAATATTTTTTATTTGTCTATGCACATTTATGTTTACCATATTTATAATACTGTTATTTTCAAAAAGAAAATAGTCAGCCTGTGTTTTGTGTGGAAGAGATTGCTAATTTGTCGTGATATGCTTATATGTTTTCATTTGTTTACATTCATCAGAATTTTTTCCCAAAACAGCAAACTATTGCTTGCCATGTTGTATGTAAATGGATTGTCAGAAATAGTCTAAGGATGTATGGCAAGATGTCTAAGTGGTTACGAGTGTGTGCTCTTTCTCAGGGGAAGTAAGTTTCTTTCTTTCTTACTACACAATCCATATACATGCATGATAGTAAAATATTCATGAATATTAAATATAAAAAAAATTTAAGAATTCCGTTTGAAATAAAGTAATATATACAAGTAGAAATTTTAATTACTTGATAATTTAACTTTCCACTAACATTACAATCCTAGCATTAAACTACTTATAAAGAGAAAATATTTCCATGTTTTGAAGTCAGTTCAATTGCAGAGTTTAAAATTGTTTTGCTCTGTGTCTTTCAGCAAGTGTATCATGAATGACAGAGTTAGTCCAAAATACAATTAAGAGAAAAGAAGACAGCAAGGAGTAAGAAACTTCTTCTTAGAGAGGAGACCCAAATTTTATTTTGTTTTTTTCTATATCACACCCATTAAAGCTTTCTAAATTTGGAGACTAAGCCTTTAATTTTACCGAGAAGCAGGTCTATGGTTCATTGTTACTTTAAATTCAATGTTATGAAATAATCTTTTTGATCATAGTAAAGATTTGTCACTTGAATTAGTTTAATAAAAGACTGATTGACTAGCAGCCAGGCAGGAAGTACATAAAGGATAGCTAGATTAGAAATGATGAGAAGGAGAAGTGTGATGTCAGAGAGACCCTCGCCAGATGGAGAACTAGTCAGACATATAAATTGGGATAAAGGTAAAGGCTACAGCCTCAAGGTAGTATATGAATTGATACAAATTAGAAATAGGTTAAGCTGTAAGTGCTAGTTTGTAATATTCCTAATTATTGGCCAAAAATATTTTGCAATTAATATAAAATTTTGTATTTTTATTTGGGATCAGGCAATTGAGACAAGAAACATTTATTTACATGTTCCACTGCTCGGCTGAAATTTTCATATGAAAGCTGAAAAAGCTTAAAAAACAATTGTAGACAATGTAAAATAGAGTCAAACTCAGCTTTTTGGTAACCACTCTTTCTTAAATGGGGTTCATTTGCTGGTGGCAAGCAGAGGCACAGCTCCTTTAAGAGAGGCTTCCTGAACCAATGCTAGAGGCAAAAGTACCTTATGACTCTTTTAAAAGATCATACTACCAAACACTAAAATGGGGATAATGAGTAGTCAAGAGCACATTAATCACCATTAGTGTGGATTCAAATATGTCTCAGATTTGGCTTGATAAATATAGATTTAGCTTTAAATTGTCTTACCCTTCTGGGCTGGAAGTCCAGACAAATTTCTCTCCCACAGTCCTGTAGCCACAAATAAAATAATTATTTAGAGGCACTTATTGATTACAAACTATGGCTCAAGCTTACTAACAACTAGCTCTTATAAGTGAACTCAAACCATTTATATAAATCTACTTATTGCCATATCTTCCATTGCTTTACCTGTGTTCCATTACATCTTGCTTTCCAGGATCAACTTGTAGTATCTCTTTAATTCTACCCTTCCCCACCTTTATCTCATAGTGGGTTTTCTGTTGTAGAAGGTTTTTGGCTCTTTTTGGGACTAGAGGTTTTGTATTTGGCGTGTGGCAGCTTGGAACGTGGTCTGTGTGTTGGCAGGTTTGGAACCTGGTCTGCACGGCTTTTGTCTCCTAAAGAAATGAATTATATGTTTATATTTTTTAAACTGTTTGGCCCATATCTTAAGCACATTATTAGCTAGCTCTTTTATCTTAAATCAACTCATTTTTATTAATCTTTTTATCACGTGGCCCGCAGCCCGTGGCTTACCTGTTTTTTATATGTCTGTCTTCTTCAGGGGTCAAATAAAAACTGACTAACTCTGCCCTTTTACTTGCCTGTCTGTGCTGATTCTCTACCCACTTCTACAGTGTTATACATAGGCCAAAACAATTTTTTATTTACATCAGATAAAAAACATTCTACAACAGATTTCTGCCCACCTCTAAACTGGCTTGCCATATGCCAAAATTCTTTATTAACCAATAATAATAAATCATATTCACAATGTTCAGAAAGACATCACCCATCACTAGCAGGTAGCTCCACAATGAGACTATGCTTTCAGTGGAAAAAAAAAGAGAGAGAGAGTACAGGAAGCCGCCAAAGCTGCTGCATTGGTCCTAGCCATGCCTACCAGTTTATAGACTCATGTGATCAGATAGAAATAGAGATGTGCATTAAAGATAGATTCAGATGAAAAAAAATAACTAAAATGCTTTTCAATGTGTTTAAAAATACCGTCTTGGAGAAGAAAAAAGTAAACAGTTATAAAAATATATAGTTTTAAAATAATAATGTCTTTAAAATGAGCAAAGTTTTATAAAGATGGAAAATAAACAGTATCTAGATACTATATGTTGCTGTGTTGTCTTTAAATTTTTGATGGCTAATGAACAAAAGATTACTGCAGATCGACATTTAATTATAAAGCTAATAGATTTAAACAAACTGGATATATGTGTACACATATATATATACACGTATTATTTGAAAAGTTGTTTTTCATATCTACCAGTGTTCCCCCTCTTTTTCCTACTCCCAGTCCCTCCCAGTCCTCACAACTTCCTGCCACCCCATCCCACAATCCATTAACCAAGGAGGGCTGTGAGTCCCAAGGTGGGTCCGGTCTGTCTGGCATATTCAGTTGAGATAGGTCTGAGTTCTTCATCCCAGTATCAAGGCTGAGTTAGGTATACCTCTGTAGGGAATGGGCTCTGAGATGTCATTTCATGCACTAGAAACATACTCCGATCTTATTGCTAAAGGCTCCACAAATAGACTATGCCACTTGACTGTTGTCTACTGTAGAAGATTTAGTTCCTTTCCATGAAGGCTCCTTAGTAATTATTTTAGAAACAGTTAGCTTTCAATGGTTTGAATAAGCCATTTCTGTGGATCTCCTCCTCATGATCTTTATCCTTTTGCTCATACACTCTTTCCCCTCTTTCTGTTCAGCTAGAACAGGAGCACAGCCAAGTGCTTAACTATGGATTTCTGCTTCTGTCTATATTCACAAACTATATATTTTAAATATATGTTGACCTCAAAATTTAAAACAAAAGACATGTTACTTTGGGGAAAAGATTATTTTTTTTTATTTCCACAGAGAATGATAGGCTCAGAATTTATTCTTGCTTAGGAAAAATCAGGTTTTGTAGAGGAAGACTCTTGAGAAATCTTATGGTAATAAATGGCCCAACATTTCAGATTTTCTCTTTTGTAGTTTCCTCTGAGTTCTGCATCTAAAATAGTTTCAAGGTTGCTGGCTAAGATGTTACAGCATCACAGACTGCATCAGTAAGAATTTGACAATAATTCTAATTTTTTTCAGGCTCCCCAAAGTTTAACATCACCACCAATCAACAGGAAATGATCTAAAAAACTAGGCCAAAAATATATCATAAATTTTGCCATTATGTAGGGGGGGATGATTACAAGTTGTTATTGGTAATGTTCAGAAAAATGCCATATAAAGAGTATTTTAGGATCTTATTCTTAAGAGAAAAGAGTAGATAGAGAAATGATAGAATAAATCTATTTAAATGTACTTTAATCTAAAAACCATAAATATTTTACATTGTCAAGAATTTGGACTTATTGATACAAATTTAGAAGTAATTATATAATATTGTATGTATATTCACATTCCTGTTTAAAGTACTGTGTTTATTCATTTAAATATTTTAATAATTAAATTTTCTTAATAATTAAGAAATACAAATTAATATTAATCCCTAATAGTAAAAATTATAGACATGTTAGGTATTTTATCAAGGTCATACACAGATATACATTTCCGATAGATAGGTAATATTGAAACACTTCCAAAACCTACAAAATTTGGTATTCAAATACTTCAATAACTTAGGCTTATCATGGCAGTGAGACACATATGCTCCTGGCAGCACCAATATACTTCAGAAAAGAAGATGGGCATAAAAAAAATCCATATGAAGTTTGTTTTCTTTATGTCAAAAGTTGGCCATGTGGGCAAAAAAAAAAAAAACCTGCCCTTGTCTCAATTGCTATCAATTGAGTCAATTACTATGCAAACTGGACCAGCAGAATGCAAAAAAAAAAAAAAAAAAAAAAGGCAAATGCTAAACTTTTTCCAAGACCAGGTATGATAGTCCTTAAAAATCTCCTATTTTACAGGAACATTTGTCAGACATGCTAGCCCTGTAGGACAGATTGGATACCCTAACATGGCAGAGGAACTTTTGGTGACTGTTCAGGTAGGTTAAATAAAGTCCTTGTCTCTAAGTAATGTTTTGCCCTACTGGCTCTTTGATAGAGTTTATGACCAGATAGTTATAGTTTTCTTTAGTTATATTAAAAGATAAATTAGATACAAAACTTTAGACTTACAATGATAAAATAGAAAATGGAGGGGCTGGAGAGATGGCTCAGCGGTTAAGAGCACCATCTGCTCTTCCAGAGGACCCGGGTTCAATTCCCAGCACCCACATGGCAGCTAACAACTGTCTGTAGTTCTAGTTCCAGGCAAACACCAAGGCTAATAAATAAATAAAGTTTAAAAAAAATAGAAAATGGAGCATTTTTTTCTAATTTGACAAATAAAAAAAGACTATATTCTGTAACTGTAAATTCTTACTTGATAAATGCTTTTGTTGTGTACATTACTATGTCAATGTCTAAACTTTTCTTTTTAATTAGACAAAAGAGGAAATGCTGTGTAGCAATCGTCCTGTACACTATAAAGGTTTGTCATTCAAAGTGGTTTAATAAAACACTGATTGGACAGTTGCCAGGCAGAAAATCTAGCCTGAATGACCAAACAAAGAGTTTTAAGAATGGTAAGAGTGGGTCAGAGAGTCACCCGCCAGAGCATGAGTCAGACATTAAAAAAAAAACGAGGTAGAGGTAAAGATCATGAGCCTCAGAAAAGTTCATGAATTATTAGAAATGGATTTAGTTGTCAGAGTTGCTTAGTACTAAGCTTGAGATATCACTGTTGGTTGAACTTTTTGTTATTAATATGCTTTGTGTGTGTGTGTGTTTGTGTGTGTGTGTTGGAACAGGAAATGTTCATTGATAGTCAGCCTTTGTACTAGAAGGACATAATATGTTGTTGATATTATATGGTAAACATAAAGATTACTCTACATTTGGCTCTGCTATACTCATATCAATGGTTTTAATTCTTAAATTGTGTGAGTAACTTTATCAAAGGCAGAAGTAGTGTCTAAATTCCCAAAAGGAGTCTTTTGGTAAATGAACACGAAGTGAAGAAGGACTATGTGGAAGTTATATTTTATAAATTTAATCTATACTGAGATACTATATTGAATATTAGAAAATACAACTACAATAATGTATTATTCTAATATGTTCTTTATATTTTTTAAAATGCATCATAGAAACTTTTAGTATGATAGTGTTTTATCTTTTCATTTTTAAAGGTTTAGATATTTTTTACTTTGAATGTGTGAAGGTCTATGATACACTGCTTATATAACATTCATGCAACCAAACCAGTTTACTACACGAAGATTTACTTTTGCCTCATAGTTTCAATTTATTATATCTTGGCTTTGTAATTGCAGACAATGATGGAACATTTATGAGGAAGATGATATAACTGAAAAAAGCTGCTTACATCATATTCATCAAGATATGGGACCTCTACCAAGGTAGTTCAGTATATTATTTGCAAGCAATATAGCTGGCGATGGAGTCTCTTTTGCCCATCAATCCTTTATTGCTTTTATGATCTTTTCAGTTTTGTTTACTTGCAGGGTCTTGTAAATTTTACTTATATCTCTAAGTGTTATAAATTTCATTTTCTTTCTTCTAGCATGATTTCTTTTCCTTAGAATAAAATAACAACAAAATGACTATTTGAAAACATTTTTATTTAGTTTATTTGGGTGATAACAAAGAAGTAAGTGTTGGTGAATTTGTATATTTATAGATATCAAAGTAAAATATTACTCTGCAATGTTAAAGCAGAATCTACATTTTGTAGAATTTTTAAAGCTTTTTTAAAAAATAAATACATGTTGGTATGTGTGCTCATCCAAGTTTCTGTTCATCACATGCTTAGAAGAGCCTAAGGAGGCAGAAAAAAAGTTTGTCAAATTTCATAAAACTGAAGATACAGGAATTTCTGAGCTTCTACAAAGTTACTGGGGACAAAATTAGGGTTCTCTACAGAAGTGGCATTTTTTGTAACCTCTCAGATATTTCTGAAGCCAATGTAATGTCTTTCTTTTCCTTTTCTTTGTCTTTTCCAAATTTTAAATTCTCCTTTGTGGGCTTGTATGTGGTCTATCACATGCATCTAGAAATGCAATATAAAAGTAAAATGAGAGTAAGATATTTAAGATATTTTGCCATTTATGCCACCAAGTTTAATGAACTGACAGGAATAACCTGAAACTTTTGTACATATAAGGTGAATTTAAGAGATCTAATGAAATAATCGCTATAACCAATGAATGGTACAAGGAATTAGAATGACAAAAAGATGTCTGTTGAAGAGTGTAAAGAAACATGGATTCCCAGGAGAAGATCTTCTGATTGACAGCTTGAGTCACCCTGATAGCAATCCTTATCTTATATTTACCTAGAACTTGATGGTGTATGTTATGGTTTAGTGATATTGTTTTAAACAAAATGCATCTGAATTGACTTTGAAAGATTTTTTCTTCTTTCCAGTGATAAGTGAGGGATGCAGAAAAAGTCTTTTGTTTCTTTAAAATTAACCACTATCCAAATACAGTTTTTAAAATATAAAGCATTATTTTAGTAATTCAATATAAAAAGTAGTAAGTAAATATAAATGGCTCTTTTTGGGGGGTTATATAGTTTATTCCAGAGGTAGTCAGTTTGACTACCAAGAATGGCCATCACAACAGATAAGACAGAGTAAATGGGAAAATGTTACCTACAGGAGGGAGGTAAAATATTTTTTGTAATCATAAAGTGTAATTAATAGCAGTTTCACAAAATACTAAACTACTGAAAAATATATTTACAAATAAAAAGAAATAAGAATAAAATCAAAAAACTGAATAGAGCATTTTTGAAGTCAGAAGTACTTGAGAAATACTGAATACTTCAAGAATGACCATGTGTATTTTTCTAAAATATTTGAGTGTTCTCTTTTATCATTTTTAAAATTTTATTTTTAAAGATTTTCCATACTACCTACTGCTCTACCTCATGCTCCTTCTCCATCTTCTCCCAGCCTCTCCCCTCATGCCTCCCCCTCACCTCATTCTCTTTTCAGAGAAGGCAAGGTATAACAAAATGAGTCTATTCAGTCTTGAAATGCCTTTTCTAAACAATGACTACATTTCAGGAAACATGAAAAAATGTGAATATCTTATTAAATTACACTCACTATTTACTTTGCCCCCACTTACTCTAGACCTGTCAAAAAAGTCTTTATTTATATTTCATATTTATTTGTTCCATATTAAAAGTACTTCTCTTTTCTCTTTTCTTCTGGATCCTTTAATTTTTTCACTGTGGTAAGATCTACTATCAATCATATAATGCCAAATTTGCATTCCAATTTCCAATATTTTTATAGAATCTATAAATGGCCCTTTTGTAATCTCACTAACACATAAAACCAAAGAATATAGAGAAAAGAACTTTGAGAATTGAGAATGAGGAAAAAAGAAAATGATTTTGCATTTTGATAACTATTCTAATAAAATGAGTAGTTTTAAATGATATAAAATAATTTTTAATAAGTACATTCCAATAGCAAAAGGAAATAAGAGAAACATTCAACTAGTATGACACATATAATTGAAAGAGAAAACTAAAACACACTTTATGTCTTTGTTTAAAAGTGTATGATTTTATAAGTTTTCAATAAGAATTTAAAATAATATGCACAATTTTTTTTAAAAAAAAGATATTTTATTGTAAGCCATCTTGAACAACACTCATGATATTCAAGAAGCTGCCTATTATATTTCTCCCTATCGTTTTTATTTTGCTGTCTTGTTATATTTTTTTAACAAGTTCAAAAGGTTTGTGTAATTTAGTTGTTGAACAGAATAAAAAGAAAGTTCTTGCATCAAGTTAATCTTTTAGGCTGAAAATGCTGTTTCTTAGTTAATGATAAATTAATTGGTAGACTGGTTTACTTATAGTTAAATCAATAAAAACATTTTTTTAATCTCTTATAGAACATGTTTTACTGTTCTATGGCATGGCAAAGGCACATCAACAGTCTTCAAATAGTTCTACTCTTCCAGGAGTCTCCCTGTAGTCAAGCTTTACATGAAGTTGGTTTTTGAGTAAATAAATCCTCAAGACTTAAAACTGAGTTAATAGCAGGTAAATTTCTGATGAGCCTGATAATTGTGTGAACATGACAATTAATTATACTTAATTGATGTTATTTTATTCTGAATTAAAATTATATATTTCAAGTTGAATTTACAATATACCTATAAATAATGATGTGTTTTGTAGTTAAGAGAGTTTCTATCAGTACTTTAACTCACCAAAAGAGCAACTGATTTCATTTATATATCTAAAAAATTTAGATAAAATCATGCTGCCAATAATACTAAGCATAATTACAGTAAAAGAAAAGCAGAATATATTTGATAACCATCAAACACATATAAACAATGAATTCAGCCAAAATAGCCAGTGACCTTGCATTTCTGCAAATGATATTCAGGAAAAAAAAAAACTCAATAATTTGTACCTCAATCATGTTTTCATTAAACTGAGTCCTTATATTAAATATTAAAATTCTTAAAAGGATTTATTTTATTTGCATTTACATGCATGTTTTTGTGAGTGGGTGTTGTGTGTTCACATTTGGGTGTCCACAGAGGACAAAAGAGAATGGCAATTTCTGAGGGGTGGGAGGTTCAGATGGTTCTGATCCACTTGACATGGGTTCTGACGTTTGAACACAGGGTCTTCAAAGGAACAGCAAGTTTGCTTAACTACTGAGTCTTTCTTCAGTCCCTAAATAGTGAACTATTTTGGTTAAACTTTTCAAACCAAAAAGCACAACAGAAAATTTTATTAAATGTGTCTTTTAATTTAATACCTAGTATCACTTCAGTACTTCTGGTTTTCCTATATATGACATAGCATGGAATACCATCAGCACTCACTTGGATTATTTGCAATTGCCAAGTATGTAGTTAATTTATTATTAACTCACCATACTAAGTAATTCTGTTGAAACATTGTGAAGTCAAGTCAGAACAAATCCTTGCCCTAAATCCTTCCATTTCCCCCATTACTCTCAATGTAAAAGCCAAAGTTTTTACCAAAGCTCAGAAAACCTTAAACTCTGCTTCTTCTTGCATAAAATTTCTCTCTCACTATTATCAGAGCTTCCCTGAATTTCATGTGGTTTGAAACTTCCAACATAGTCGTTCCTCAGAGCCACTGTTTTTACTGTTCATCCATATTCTAAAGATGTAGATCACTGACTCCTTCCTTTATTTGGCTTTGATCAAAATAGCAATGCTCAATTAATAGTCTCATGATTACTTTCTTTAATACAGATTTTACTACCTCTCCCAAATGTTTTCTATTATTTTTCTAACCTCATATTTGAAATAACAAGAAGAGGGCTAAAATCATTAGTGGAGGTCAGTAAGAGGGCACAACCTAGTTTATCTTATAGTTATACATTTCCATAGTGTAATACTGTATGCCCCACAGTAACTACTCAGGAGCTATTCTATATATGGAAAAATATATAAATGTAGAGATTATATAATAGAATAGAGGATAGTATAATGAAAACCTTATTTATAATGAGGTGTATTCCGAGACCACATTCTAAAAATTATAATTTAAATGTATTTAACATGTCCTTTTATTTAAACTATAAGATAAGAGATATTAATCAAATTTACATATTAGCATAGAGATTATCATAAAATAGACACAGTTACTTGCTATTTGCTTTGAATCAACTAGCCAGTAATATTATTTTCATTATCTGTTCTTAAATTCAAATGCATATTTATTCAATAGATTATCTGTGTGTCATGAATACCATCATATTTTTACAGTGTATCCAGTCACTAGCTCAGAATATTTGATTCTCCAAAAGATTTTTTTTTAAATAAGTATAGATTCTTGTCTCCATTGGTAGTAATAGTAGTAGACATATTAAAGGCAAAAAGAAGATTGTTATGGCTGGCTGGAAATCCAATAATTTATTTCTATAATCAAAACATAGATATTCTTATATACAGTTCATACTCATTTTTCCAACTTATGCAAGGAGTGTTATATATTTATTATTTCATAGATGAAAGGAAAATCAAACTGAAAATACAGAATAGTATCAAATTTTTTAAAAAAAACAAGGTTTATTTTATTGTATCTGATTCATCATGAAGACAGAATTGGGCATTTTTATTTGATTGTGCTTTTGTGGTTTATGCATGTGTTCACCTCTACAACTTTATTAAGTCTCTCTAGAATTTAGAACTTTGAACAAGAAATGTGATGTTATTTATATTTTGTAAAGAAGAAACATAGTTAGAATAGGTAATGGCTTCCCTGTACTCAAATAGGTACTAAACCAAAAATCCCAAATTATTTTCTTTGTACAAAGAAACACTACTAGGAGTACAGCCCTGAATTCCCATACTAATCAGATCTTCCTAGTAAAAGTTCAGTTGCAGGGCATTTCTGAGAAAATGTGGAGATTTAGTGTAGAGTGACAGTGGCTTATCTTACTTGACCTACTTTGTCCATCCATAAAAATTACTCAGGACAGAAGAGATCAAACATGAAAGCAAAAGAGAAAGAGGGAACTTGGCTCAGCATAAATGCTAGTCATGAGGAGTGTGCAAACTACCTGGCATGCAGCCAAAAAGAAGTGCTAGCTCATTGTCTTCCAGGGTAGCCTGAGGTTATGAACTGAAACCATGTGGTTTTTAACACTAGGGACCTTGTAACATCTATACACACTCATAAAACTATCTTCAGATTATATACAGCAAAGTTAGGAGAGTTTCCTGAAAAATTAATCACAATCATCATACATTTCAACACTCAAAAAATGAAAGCAAACACAAACAAAATAACAAATAAAACTCTTATGAAGTTTACACTCTTGATTACTCCACAGGTAAAGATAAGCACAAAAAGACTGATGCATACTTGTAGTATGTGATATGTGTAAACTTTCTTTCACTTTGAACAACTGACATCTAAATGTTTCTTATAAATTTATTTACATTACAGCAAAACATTGTGAAGTACTTTTTAGTTGCAAGCAACTATAATAATGTTTTTAGATTGTACAAGTTACATTAATTTTACCTAGACAGATACTTGTAGAAAGGCAATCTAAAAGAATGGAGGAATTATTTTAGCTCATGGTTTAAATGTGAAATACTTCATAATGGTGGGTTAAGCATGTGGGCAAGACATGAGCTGGCTCACTATAATAAAAATAGAAAAGAATTCTGTTGTACAAATCATTTTTATTTTCTTAGTTCGGGATCCCAGCTCATAAATGATGCTGTCCATTTTCAACTCGAGTTTTCTTTTCACTGCAAATTCAATGTCAATGGCCTCAGAAATGTGTTCATAGAATTATCATCATGTTAAATACAGACAAGTTTCCAATATAAATTAATTATAACAATTTAATCAGTGAATTGATTAATAGATCCATTATTAAAAATTCATGAAGATAAATAATACACCCTTAAAATATTTTTAAAGGACAGTGTTTAGAAGACTAATTAGATACTGGAACACATAAAAATTGAATTATAAATGTTAGTAAGGTTCACATTACTATTACAAAATAATTGAGACGATCAACATGCAAACAGAAGTTTTATTTAGCTTACATTTTTAGAGATTCAAAGTCAAGATCTATATACCATCACCATTTTACTCATGACCACCTGTATCTTAATATTGTATTGTATTTTATAGCCAGTTTTGTTAAAGCTTTCATACAGTGTAGTTTGATCATAGTCTTTCTTTTTTTACTATGTTCCCAGGTGTTCACTATCTACCCAAAATCATATTATTTATCATGCTTGCTTTCTTATGCTAAATAAATCAAACTTAAAGGATAAACTAAAATAAAGAAAAAGAAATTACATAAGATAAAAATGCCAAAACCAACCCAAATTGCACCAAAAAATAACAAAATCATTAAATGTATTTATAACAGTCCAACTGTTTCTGGTATTAGGCCCTGTTTTGGTACATCACTCATATACACAATGACACATTGTATTTTCAATTTAGTAACTGAGAAAACTTAGAAACATATTGGGACATTTTTTTCTCCTGGGTGTAATGGCCTCTGTTAACAAAATGTCCTCAACTAATGCTTTAGTTGTCCTTAGAAACATTCTTTTCTATGTTAGACACAGTATGTGAAAGAATACAAATTTCAACGTTTACTAAAATATTAATGTAATAACTGATGTTGGTTGTAACAAACATCAAGTTGTTGCTAATTCTCTTTCTTATCTTAATGATTTCCTCATTCTTGTTCATTTATTCCTTCTCTTCTTCTCTCTCCATCTCTTTCCATTCTGTTTTTTCCTAATACACAAATATATTTTAAAAGGTAGATTATTGAGTCTACTTTAATTCCAAAACAACTATTAATCTTACATATTATATATTAGTATAAATTTTAGTTTTTTGAGACAAATTTAAACTTAATTTTTAGGCTATATGTATATTTCTACTCTTGTTTAAGGGAATTATGTTGATCTAATTTATTTAAAATTATAATGTATTAAAAAGAAGTATAGATTAATTATTAGCCATCTTTGATAATCAAACTTATACCCATGCTAGTTAATTTTTTAGGTATACAAAGATATATTTCTATTATATAGGTAATCTTCAAATACTTCAAAGACCAAAAAAACATGCCATTTAAAATGTTTTATAATCTTAAACTCTTGTGTACAGTGAGACAGATCTGCTCCTGAAAGCACGAATCTATTTCTTTTTTTCTTCTTTATTTTGTATTTATCAAAAAAACAGTAAAATGAATTTAAAATGCAGAAAAGTTAACAATAACTATAAAGAGGATAAGAATCATAAGCATGGCTTATCAAGGGTGGTAATGCAAATAAGATTGAAACACATATATTTACTTTGTGTTCAGCTTTCACGCTGAATTTTTTTTTCCATCCCTGTATATCCTTATTCAAGGTCCCTTCCCCCTCACACCATATCTGGTAATTTTTCTTCTCTGCAACTCCCCATCCCCTCCCTGGGCAGGGAACAGACAGTCCTGTGGTCCCACTGACCCAATAATGCTTGGATCATTCTCCACTCCTGGCTAAATCCAGTTTTGCCCCCCCTCCCGCAAGAGTGAGTCAGGTGTTCCTACAGTTGGAGTGCGGCCCAAAGGGTCAGTCCAGGGTGTTTCTGCTCCCAAGCTGTTCAGTGATTGTGGTTGATTTGAACACTCTCTCTCTGTTTTTTGATTAGTTTGGCTAAGGGTTTATCTATCTTGTTCACTTTCTCAAAGAACCAACTCTAAGTTTCGTTGATTCTTTGTATTGTTCTTTTTGTTTCAATTGTATTGATTTCAGCTCTAAGTTTGATTATTTCCTGCCATCTACTCCTTCTAGGTGAGTTCGCTTCTAATTGTTCTAAGGCTTTCAGCTGCGCTGTTAGGTCTCTAGTGTGGGATTTCTCAAGGTTTTTCATATAGGCATCTAGCGCTTTGAATTTTCCTCTTAAGACTGCTTTCATTGTGTCCCACAAGTTTGGATATGTTGTAGATTCATTTCCATTGAATTCTAGGAAGACTTTGATTTCTTTCTTAATTTCTTCCTTGACCCAGAGAAGGTTCAGCTGTTTGATGTTTAGTTTCCATGAGTTGGTAGGCTTTCTTTGAGTTTTGATGTTGTTGAACTCTAACTTTAGCCCTGGTGGTCCAATATGTTACAAGGGATTATTTCCATTTTTCTGTATCTGCTGATATTTGCTTTATGACCAATTATGTGGTAAATTTTGGAGAAAGTTCCATGAGGGGCTGAGAAATATGTATATTCCTTTGCCTTTGGGTGGAGGGATCTATAGATATCTATGAAATCTATTTGCATCATAACCTCATTTAGACTCCTTATTTCTCTGTTGAGGCTCTGTCCGGTTGATCTATCCAGGGTTGAAAGTGGGGTATTGAAGTCTCCCACTATTAGGGTGTAAGAATTGATGTGGGATTCGAGCTTTAGCAGTGTTTCTTTTACATATGTAGGTGCCCCTATATTAGGGGCATAAATATTTAAGATTGAAATCTCCTCTTGACCAATTTTTCTGTGATGAATAAGTAGTGACCATCTTGGTCCCTTATAATTGCTTTCAGCTTAAAGTCTACTTTGTTAGATATTAGGATTGCAACCCCTGCTTGTTTCTTAGGACCATTTGACTGGAAAATCTTTACCCAACCCTTTATTCTAATCCTGTGTCTGTCTTTGCAGTTGAGGTATGTTTCTTGTAGGCAACAGAAGGATGGCTTCTGTTGTTGTATCCATCTTGTTAGTGTGTGTCTTTTATAGGAGAGTTGAGACCATTGATATTAAGGGACATTAGTGAACATTGATTCATATTTCCTGCCATTCTTGGTGGCAACTTGTTTGTATTTCCTTTCTCTAGGGTATTCTTATATGGACTTATTGATTGTTTGTGATTTCGTGGGTTTATCTGGGGTCCTTAGGTTGGAATTTTCCCTCTAATACTCTCTGTAGTGCTGGATTGGAAGATAGATGTTCTTTCAGTCTGGCTTTGTCCTGAAATACCTTGTTTACTTCATCTATGGTGATTGATAATTTTGCAGGGTATAGTATTTTAGTTTGGCAGCCATAATCTTTTAGTGTCTATATAACTTCTGACTAAGCCCTTCTAGCTTTCATCATTTCCATTGAATAGTCAGGCGTTATTCTGATGGGTCTGCCTTTATATGTGAGTTGGCCCTTTTCTTTTGCAACTCTTAAAATTTTTTCTTTGTTCTGTATGTTTTGTGGCTTGATTATAATGTGACACGCTGACTTTTTTTGGGGGATCATATCTATTTGGTGTTCTGAAAGCTTCTTGTATCTTTATAGGCATTTCCTTCTTCAGGTTAGGAAAGTTTTCTTCTATGATTTTATTGAAAACATTATCTGTGCCTTTGAGCTGGTATTCTTCTCCTTCTTCTATTCCTATTATTCTCAAATTAGGTCTTTTTCATGGTGTCCCAGATTTCCTGAACATTTTGAGTTATGGCTTTTTTAGTTTTACTATTTTCTTTGACTGATATATCTATTTGAGCTACTGAGTCTTCCACTTCAGAGATTCTATCTTCCATCTCTTGAACTCTGTTTGTTATACTTGTATCTGTGGTTCCAGCTTTTTTCTTCAGGTTTTCTATTTCCATCTTTTTCACATTTTGTGCCTTTTTTATTGCTTCTATTCAGCTTTTATTTCAGCTTTTAGTTCCTGGCATGTTTCTTTCATAGATTTGTTCATCTCTTCCAATTTTTTGTTTGTATTTTCTTCTATTTCTTTAAGGCTTTTTTTCATATCTTCTTTTAGAGCTCGATGATCATCAAAAAGGAATTTTTGGTGTTGCTTCCTTCTGTTTCCTCTTCATTGCTCAGTTCAGGTCTTGTATTTGTAAGATCACCACTCTCTTCTGGAGTTACCATGTTGTTCTTTGTATTATTATGTATTTTTTTGCACTGACGTTTGCCCATGGCTTCAGTGGTTCATGATTAGATGACTCCTGGTCAGTTGTGGCACTCGGGTTTGTGTGCCTCCTGTCACCTCTCTGGTCAGTGTCTGAGTCTGTCCTTCAAAGACCCCTGTAGTTGTTGATTCGCTCAGTTCGAGGTGGCAGTGGGTAGCCATGCAAAATCCCTCAGCAGGAGCTGTGGGTATAGTGACAGGCAGAGTTTATCTGCCTCTGCTCTAGAGTGCACTGGGACTCTGCAGACAGCACTTGGTCCCGGAAGCGGAATCGAAAGCTATGGGAGCTCAACTCTCCCTCCCAGGCTGGGATATAGGCGCTTGGGCCTGGTGACCCCTCCTCACCTCTGGGCGGGGTCTGAGTCTGTCCTTCAGAGACCCCTGTAGTTGTTGGTTCACTCAGATCGAGGTGGTGGTGGGTAGCCGTGCAAATTCCCTCAGCAGGAGCTGTGGGTATAGTGATCGGCAGAGTTTATCTGCCCCTGCTCCAGAGTGTGCTGGGACTCTGCAGATAGCACCACGAATCTCTTTCAAGAGGATGATGAGCATCAAAGAAACTCTATGTGGATTTTACTTTCTTTGTGATAAAAGTTGGCCACTAGGCAAGGGGCTGCTCTTGTCCAGATTGTTTGACAGTATGTTGTATAAAATGAACAGCCAGGATTCATAGCAAAGTGACTACTGAACTTTACCAAATCAAGGTAAGAAGGTCCTTCAGGTTCCTACTTTTCAGAAGAGACTGTCAGACATTCTGTGAACATAGGGAGAATGACTGACAAAATTTATGAAAATAGGTGTAACAGTCATATTTCCTACTTCACTAAAGTATCTGCCAGAGACTCTAGGCCAGTAAGTTGAAAATAGATGCCCCAACACTGCAGATGATCTTTGGGTGATTGTCTAGGAAGCCAGATATCTCTGTCATTTCTTCAATTTTGGAAGTTCCTTACATGCACTTCCTGTTTACTCAGATAACATTATATCCTTCTAGATTGTTTGATGGTTTCAGAGATTAGATAGTTATAATTGTTTTCTTTAGCTATGACATAAGATATTAAACTTTAGACTTACAAAATAAGTTACACAATAGAATATTTATGTAACTTTACCAAAGACAAATAGACTCGATATTGCAACTATAATTTTTGCTTGGTAAGTGTTTTGTATATGTAAATTTCCTATGTTAAAATGAAAATCTTTTTCTTTTTTTGATTATACAGGAAAAGGGAATGATCTTTCTGTATGTTGTAAATATATGTTCCCTCCTTTGGTTAATAAAGAAGCTGCTATAACCTATAGCAAGGCAGGACATAACCAGGATAGAATTTCAAGAGATACAGAAACGAAAAGTCAGGGTCAGAGACAACTGTGACATTGTGGGGCAACTGTGACAGCACAAAGTAATGAAACAAAAGTAAAATCACAAACACATGTCAATACATAGAATAAAAGAAATAGGTTAATTTAAGATAAAAGAGAAGTTTAGCAATTAGCCTGAGTCATAGAGTAAACAGTTTGTAATTAATATTAAGACTCAGTGACAATGATAAAAACATATGATGGGGCACCAGATGAGACCAGAAGTGACAGAGTAATTATACTTTACCTCTTCCTTTCATCTGTATATTGATTGCCTGAAAAGTCTACAAAATCATGGAATCTTAACAGCTCTCAACTGAACCACCTCTATACCAAGAAATAAAGAAAGAAATTAAAGACATACTAGGACTCAATGAAAATGAATCCATAACATACCCAAACTTATGTTATATGAGGAGAGCAGTGGTTATAGAAAAGTGTATATCACTAAGTGCCTACATAAAAAAATTGGAGAAATCTCACAAAAGCAACCTATGCTGATTACTGAAACATCCAGAAAAAAAAAAAAAAAACACAAGCAATCTCATCTAGAAGGTAGAACAGAATCACTCAGGACTGAAATCAATAAAACTGAAACAAACAAACAAAAAAACAATGCAAAGAGCCAATGAAACAAAGAGCTGGTTTGTTGAGAAAATCCCAAAAATATAAATGGCCTTATCCAAATTAACCAAAAGTCAGTGATAGAATATCCAAATTAACAAAATCAGAAAAAAAGGAGACATAGTAAAGGACACCGAAGAAATCCAAAAAACTATTAAGTCATACTTCAAAAACCTGTACTTTATAAAATTTAAAAATCTAATCAAAATGGACAGTTTCTGGATAGGTATCACTTACCAAATATAAATCAAGACTATATAAGCCACTTAAATAGACTATTACCCCCAAGGAAATAGAAGCAGTTACAAAAACGTCCCCCCCCCCAAAAAAAAAGCACAGAGACAGATGATTTCAGTACAGAACTCTACCAGAATTTCAAAGAAAAAAAAATACAAATCCTCCTCAAATTGTTTCACACAATTGAAACAGAAGAAACATTTTCTAACTCTTATTATGAGGTTACAGTCATTGATACCCAAACCAAACAAAAATTCAGCAAGTAAAGGGCATTACTGACCAATCTCCCTCATTAAATTTGATGCACAAAAATACTGTCAAACTGAATCTAAGAACATATCAAAAAAATCATCCACAATGATCAAGTAGGCTTCATCCCAGGGATTCAGGGATGGTTCAACAGAAAATATATTTGGATTATCGTATCAGGACTTAAGCACTGAGAAATATACAGTATATATTCATTGTATTTCTAGGACTCTGTGCTTTCCAAATTAATAGTCAATGAAACTAAATTTCATCCCTGGAATGTGACTGTTCTAGTGAATTAAATGTCAAAACAGTTTACAGAAAGAAATGTATTTTATCTTCGTGGATAATCCATGTTTAGGAGTTGTACACAATTTTCAGAATATTGGGGCAGATTTGTTTCATTAACTCAACAACTTGGTCCTGCACCTTAGAGCCCATTTCTTTCAGAGGAACACCTGACCCATTCTTGTTGTTTGGGTGAGAAAAGCAGATCTGCCTGGAGTGGTTGCTGAACTAAGTCACATTGGATCCTTGGGACCTCCTGCCCTTGCTGGGGAGGAGACAAAGTGATGGGGAGAAGAATGAGTAAATGGGAGGGGCAGGAGGCAGAAGGGAGTCTGAACAAGCGGTTACATGAATAAAAATATGACTTTATTCATAGTAAAAAAAAAAGAAAATGTTCATCATCCTTAGCTATTAGAGACATGCAAATCAAAATGATATTGAGATTCCCTTTTATTCCTGTCAGAATGGCTAAGATAAAAAACATGAAGGACTTTGCATGTTAGAGAGAATACAGAACACAATAATCAAACAAAAATCCAAGTGGAAAAAAATAAAAGCAATAAAGAACATGTCCCCCAGAATATACTAAAAAGGGCTCACAGAGACTCAGGCAATAATTAGAGAGTGGGTAGGGGTCCGACATGGGTCCTCTTCATATATATTATGGTTGTTGTAACTTTGTGTTCTTGTGGGACTGCTAGTAGTGGGAGCAGTTGCTGTCTTTGTCTCTCCTGCTCTTGTAATCATTTTCTCCCCACAGGGCTGCCTCATTCAGTCTTTATATGTTTTGTGCCCATTTTTGTTAAGACTTCATATACCAATTTTGGTTGATATTCCTGAGATGCCTGTTTTGTTTTGTTTCCTGCAGGGGAACAGAGAAGTAGTGGATCTAATGGGAGGAGTGGAGGGAGGGGAAAAATTTACTAGTAATGTAATATATAATAGAATATTAATAATTATAATAAAATAAAAACAGAGAAGAAAAAGTTCATATATATAATAAAAAATAATGTATTAGCTTCTGAACAAAATTAATGAAGTAACTTTTTTTAAGTTAATACATATTGTGTAAGAAGTTTTGTCTTAGTGGAAATTCCAATTTTAAGATGTGTTTTCATGATATAAAAGATGCTTAAAATGTTGTGTCTTATGTCTTTTGTACTAGTAGTAAGAGTGATTAAATGAGGACATTTATTTCATGCACTCACTAAAGCCAATCTTTAATTTAAAAGTCTCTTCTAAATAATATTTTCATTTATTTTGTGTCTTTCTTCTTAAATAATTAATACATGACCAGGTGAGATGACTCAATCGGTAAAGACATCTTTTATCAACACAAAATCTTGAATTTAATCCTTAGGAACTGTGGGTAGAAGAAGAGAACCAACTCCTATAAATTGCACGCTGATGTTCTCTAAGGGACCATTCCATGTTCACTATCACAAAGCAAAATAGACAAACAAATAAACATTTGTTTTAAAATAACATAGCTGATACTCACTCTTTCCAGTTCACTTAGTCAGATTTAAAGCTGGAGAGATCCTGTTCTGCTCTGCTGGACAGTTACATTCTTAAGAGTAAAATAATAGACTCAACCATTTTTATCTTCCTTGTAATAAATTAAATTACTACAGTGATAAGCTTTTATAGTGCAATTCCCAGTCCTTAAGATACTGTGTATTTTGGAACATATTTAATTCAGCTTTGCTTTCCAGATTTCCAGCATTTGTCATCTACAAACATAAAGACACAGATGAATTCTCTGCCAATGTTTTCATTCCATGTCATCTAACAAGCTGTGCATATGCATAGTTTATGACCAACAAAGGAAAACTATTTTTCTTCATGATTTTCACTTTACTAGCATTATTATTATATTATCGCTGGAAAAAAGTCTTCCCTGCACTGTCTTACCAGGAATTACAAAAAAAAAAAAAAAAAAATTGCACATAAGATCATGTACTTCTTTCTTTCAAAAGGTGCAAAATTTACATCGCCTTGAATTGGTTCATTTTTAATTGGTGGAAATGAGTTACTTTACCTTTAGTAAGGCTGCTTCTGACCTAAAAAAAACTTGAGAGAATATATGTATATTTTTAAAATAATATCGAGAGAGAGAGAGAGAGAGAGAGAGAGAGAGAGAGAGAGAGAGAGAGAGAGAGAGAGAGAATGTATGGGAGGGTGAGAGGTGTATAGCAATATATGTGCATGGAAAGGCCAACTTATTGTTTGGACAAAGTGAGCCATTTTCCCAGCTTAACCTTTAAAATGCATTCATGGTTCACTGGAACAGACAATATACAGTACAGATCAGATCCATTTGCACTCTGAGTCCTGATTACTAATTCTAGTTCACTGTCTGTCCAGATTGGGTAGTCCTGCTACAGATTTTGGTATAGCTCAGTTTTGATAGCCTAAACTGGAAAATGACAGCATGGGAACTCCCACTCCTGTGGAGGGGACTAATTCAAAAAAGGGTATTGTGTGAGCATCTTGGTGACTGCCCAATGAATTGTGTGTTAGGTACTTTCACTAAGTCAAAATAATGGCATGTGGCCAGGCAAGAAATGTATTATTATTATTGTTGTTGTTGTTATCAAACTTTGTGTGTATCTGTGTTTTCACTGCATATATGTCTGTGTATAATTTGCATGCAGTGACCAAAGTAGCAAGAAGAAGGTATTGGATACCATTGACTTTAGTTAGAGAAGTATGCTATTTACAATATGTCTTCTGGTAACTCAACCCTAGTCTTCTCGAAGATCAGACAGTATACCTAACTACTAAGCTATCTTTCAGATTCGAGAGCAGTAATCTCAATATTGAATTATTTTCTTGAATTCTGTTATAATTACACAAATTTCCCTAGCAATATACTAATTCAATTCAAAATTATAACAAGTATATGGGAAAAAATACCAGGTCAGAAGAAGTGAGATATTGTGTTGTACACCCATAATCTAGCTGTTGAGGGCATAGGGTAGCCAGAGGATGATTTTGAAGTAGATCTGGACTACATGGTGGGATTCTAGTTAAAAACAAGCAAAATCAAAATTAATGCTACATCAAAGAGAAAACACGCATGACAACTACTTAAAAGTGGGAATTGGTTGTAAGCTAAATTGATTTTTTTAGTTGTAACTTCTACTCACTTCAAGGGAGAAGCTGTCTTATGTTATTGTGACCCCCATCCTAGAAAGTACTCATACAGACTTGAAATGTGTAATAAAAGATGTTGTATGTGCTGGATATGTGTGTCTTTGACGGCCAGAAAAGCAGATATTAAAAGAACATTTGCCTCTTGACATGTAGTTTCATAAATTTATTAAATAGCAGTTACAGATAGTGTTTCTAAATTCCATCATATAAATTTTGCTGTGGTATGCATTTTCTCTTTGGACACATTAAAAATGGAAAAATTTCCACCTCCTTTAAAGGTCATCCTTAGTACAGTTTTCATTGAGACCCTCAAATCTAACACTACGGAAACAGTTTCCTTCTATTTTGAAAGGGTTTGTGCATTATTATTATTATTATTATTATTATTATTATTATTGCTATAGGGATTGCCATCTACTTGCTTAACTTCCTGGGAACTGTGCACTTAAACCTTAAAAGCTTTCTTTTCTAAACAGAACCTTGCCTTACTTTCTTTGCCAAAGGCTGGGAGAAATTTATCATGGCAGTATATCATGCATTTGAAAGGGAGCTGACACCATTGCATAATATGGCTTAGTTGAAGCAGCTGATGTTGTCTGAATGATAACTCTTGACCTAGGAAGCTCTGAAGTAATGAAAGGAGATAAATTTGCATGATTTGTGCCATAAGCAATATTTATAATGTAAGAGGGCTTTAAAGATTAATATATTCCCATGGAAACACATGAAAGAGACAAGAAGGGTTACTTGATAACTATCCAAATGCTCTGTTTATTTTCAATCCTTTCATCTGAAATTTTAGCCTGCCCTCACCTCTGATGGATATAGCACACAAAGGGGACATTGATATCTTGCTAATTTAAAAATATTTTCTGGGTGTTTAACTCTTTTAATAATAAAGAGGGATAATATTACTCAAAGTAATGGTTGGTTGATTGTCTCTAATTAGGAAAATACCCTATAATAATGTATAAAATCCTATGTTGTAAACTATTAACTTTACAAAGAAATTAGGTAAAAATCATTTTCTACACCAAAGGTGCATCATTTTTATTTGCTTACCAATTGTGAGATGGATAAAATAAATTTATAATCCCTAGACAAATCTTTCTAACTGGGAAATTCAACCATTAAGACTATGTGAAAAGACAGATAGCTCTTAGAGAAATGACTTCAAGAAAAAAATATTGATACACTTCTAAAATCTGTGTAAAAATAAAAAAATACCATCAAAGTGCTATTTCCCCTTCTTTCATCCAAAAATATAAATAAAATAAATTATAGTACATTGATAAATTTGAGATGTAAATAGTAAAAGATATGAATGAATGAATACACAAGAAATTTAAGGTTGAATCATTTTTATAGCCAGTTTTATTCACTTTCTTTTAATATATTAAAAATGATAAAATATGTGTGTCAGCACACTTAAAATATATGGAACTATTTGAGAAATGGAGAACTATGTGAAAGATTAGATTATTTTTATTGAGCCAGAGAATATAGTTATGTAGAATATTATCATCATCCTATCCATATGGTGAAAGACTGATGGACAATGATAAGATTGGGTACCACATCAGCGCATGTCACATCACTGTGCCTTTCTCATTATATCTTTTTACTACTTCTTTTCTTTTTGGCAGATTGGATCTCAATAAGGCAAGAAATGAAGACATTATGACTTATATCGTAATATCCCTTTAAGGCAAGGATGAAAAATATCTCTTTTCCCTTATTTCATGTCTCATGAAACATGACCTACTATCATTTCCAACTTGCAAATGAAAAGGTTCTTGTAGAAGATACAGCCAAAGTAAAATAGGGGAAAAAAGAAGAAAGAATGAGAGATATTTTTCCAATCTCATTTTTCTTACATATTGCTATATATATATATATATATATATATATATATATATATATATTGTTTTGCTTGGGATTAGTTGAAATTTAGGAGAAAACCAGTGACACTTTCTATGCATATTGATCATGGCTAAATACAGCTCACTAAAGATAACCATATGTTTTTCACTTTATGATCATTAATATTTCTTAGTATTTGTTTTATTAAGTAAATAATAATCCTTCATTTTCATTTGTCAAGTTTTATTAAATGGATCCAGATTGAATTAGCTATTTAGATAGTCAGTTTTGGCTTTTTATTGTCAGGTGCTGTTATCTCAGAGAGTCTTTCTTGCATACTGCTATTTTGACAAGAAATATGTTTACTGATGTTTCAAATATACTTTTTTACTCTATACTCACTGCAAATATTTTCTATGTCACTACTCTATACTTGGAAAGTAAATTTACAAATACTAAATGGCATATGCTGGGGCTACAATCTTCATCCATGAAGTGTAAATTTTCTGAAGCTTCCATTATAGCTGTAGTCTAGATGTATTCTTCCAGCCTTTAAGCATAAACACAAATCTCTGTAGAACATAGAGGATATTATTCTCATGCTACAGTTACTGGAGCAATTCACATAATGAATAAATAAACAGTATCTCTACATGATACATGTTCACACAGTTTATAATGCTGTTATTTCTTTTTTTACATGATTTCACTGTTATGCAAGGAAATGTAGAACAACTTTTATGGTAATATGGAAGTTACATTATAATAATAACCTCTGTGAAGTATTTGCTCATCATCCCGCATTAGCCCTTTTGTCCATCAAGTATTATAATGACTATTAATTGCTTTTTAAGTTTTCATTGACTTACTTTGCTGATCTTCATGCATATATTCTGTTACATCAACTCTGTGACATCATAAAGAAATATGAATCTATTTTAATTGTATGCAAATGATGTAACATATATTTTAATTATGAGACTGTATTTTATTAAATAATCATTGCACAAAGAAGCAGCGATCCTTATATCCAGCTGTATCTTATTTACCATTACCCATTTTGTACTTATTTAAGTCACTTAATAACAATAAGCAATATTGCCATCATTTTTATACTAAGAACACACTAACCTCATACCATGCAAATTATAAATGCCAATGCAAAATAAAATACTTGTGTCAAGTTAAAAAGATAAATACCTAACTTGAACGGGTGAGTGAGAAATGACTCTCCTCATTGTTCAAAAGATTATATTATCTTGTTGTCTTGTGTACTTGAAGTGACAATGCAATCTTCAAAATATACTTGAACATAGTAATTTACAGATTTATGGGATTTACTTATAAACTAGATGTACTCTTAGTACTACTCTATGTCACCTGAATTTGGTAGTGCATACTCATGCCTACAAACATTCAGACTGAATCATGAAAAGGTATTCACATTTTTTTCTTTTTCAATATATATATTTATTATCTGGTGATTTTACATCGAGCACTCCATCATTTTGCACCATGTTTGTCTGTCAAAACTCCTTGTTCCTGTTAGGAAAGGGAAGGTGGTACTGAAGAGGACAGTGGGATGAGAATACTTTCTTATTTTCTTTTCTCTCACAACCTAAACTTTCACTCTCTTTTAATCAGACTTGAAATTCAACCGTTCTTCTAGGAGTGGCATAAACATGGGGAGGTTTTTTTTCCCATCTCTTACAGAGGATGGAGTGGGAAATGTTGAAAGCCACATGAAAGACTTCACTTCCAAGGTTTCCAGTGGAGACTGGAGGCAACAGTACTGAAAACCCACACCAAGGATCCAGACTCCATCAACTTTCCAGACAAACGCAGTAACCCCCAGGGACTGGGGTAAACTGAAATTCCCCTCAATGTTGTCATACCTAGTGGGGATTAATGGAGAGCCATGGAAGTTTACTTAATGATACCTCATGTGTAGTTTGTATCGTTTGTGAACCTTGCTACTTTGGATCAAGGAGGCAGGGTAATTTTTCACATAATGTCACATGTTTACCACATCACATAAAGTACTGTTTCTTTTCTTTTTCATTCTTAAGGTATTTTCGTAACCTTGCTTGAACAAGAGGCCCATGGAAAAGGAAACCTTACCCGAATTAATAAGTTGCCATCTCCTGCCTTGGCTACTTCAGCGGCATTTGGAGCCCATTAAAAGGGGCTCAAAACTGCACAGTAGAAGACACTGTCAAACATTTAATTGAGTTTCTGTTATCTAGATTTTCAAACAGAAATAAGAAAAGGTCTCGGTGGTTTTTGTTTGTTTGTTTCTTGCTTGAATTAATTGTGTTTATCTTCATTTTCAAATGATCAAATTCCCCAGGACATAAGTGATATTGAGAATATGTGATAAAACAATAAGAATAAAAAATGTTATTGATTTATGAAATAAGACAGAAAAGTCTTTAATTTGAAAAATGAGACTTTTTAAGACAATACTTTTATGTGTATGAATGTTTTATGTCTATGTGCACTATCAGCATTTATTGCCCACAGAGGTCAGAAAAGACAATGAATGGATGCCATGGAGAGTTGAGTCACCCTGAGCATGTGCTGGAAATCGAGAACACGTTCTCTGCCAGACCAACTAACTAGTGAACTTAATCTTTGGGGTATCTCTCCAGTCTCAATATGTTAAATTTAAATTATACCTGTCACTAACTTCTCTAAATAAACTAGATAACGATAACTTAAATGCATTCTTTATTTATTATTTTAATTTTGTATACATTTTGGTATTTAAAAACTGTATCAGTGTTTTATCTGCATCTTTTTATTCGCATCATTATTTGAAGTGAAACAACTAAATCTTGGAACTTGGATAAAAACAGCTGTGCTCTGTCATGTAGTCTCTGGGAACCAAACTCAATTTCTCTATAAATGCTTTTAACTGCTGGACTATCTACACATTCATTCCCATTTATTAAATTTTTAAGACAAAATTTTAAATGTTAAAATCACTATTCACTATAAAGACTACCAATTATAATATGTGACATAGAGAACACAAGTGTGTTATCTCTGTCATTCTGGCTTAATTAATCAAAATCTTCAAATATTTACATTTTTTCTGAAAATGTAAGAACTATTGGAGGAAAAATTTTGACTGCCAACTGTCATTTTTCTCACACTAGTCAAAGGCTATGAGGCA
The DNA here is from genome assembly GCA_004025045.1 of Sigmodon hispidus. Taxonomy (NCBI): domain Eukaryota; kingdom Metazoa; phylum Chordata; class Mammalia; order Rodentia; family Cricetidae; genus Sigmodon; species Sigmodon hispidus. The sequence goes on from PVIH01005567.1 coordinate 101,182, forward strand.
ATTGCATTGCTGCATTTCTAACATTAATACATGATAATGACTAATACAAGCATGAGTTTTCATAGGTTTATTTGTAAAATGGCATGCATTTTAAAGTTGTTACAACTTTTCTGAGGTTTTAAACTATACAAAATGCTCAATAATCATTACAAGTTACAGCTTAAAATTTTTGAATAATTTCCTATTTTACTGCCACAGTTAAAACTGGTAGAGAAAAAAAATATTGCAAATGAAAAAAATTCTTAAAATTTCATCAATATTCTTCTGAATTGTTTCAGGATATTGTACTTCATGTGTGATACTATAAATTATTCTGAATCTATGAATACCCACTAACACCTCCACATCACCACCACTACCACCAACAATCCAAGTCTATTTGCTATTAATAACAGTATGTAAGTTCTTGGTAAAGTAAAAATTATTTTTATACATTGTGAATGAAATAAAATGTGTATGCTTGCCTCTCTGAAAGCAATGTAAAAAACTGGATACAAAAAAAAGCATATCAGCTTCAGTTATTTAATTTAGAAGTAATTTCTATTTTAATGTTGCCTTGTTTCTGTCCATACAATTATGAAATTTTAAAATAATCTTTGTAACAGTGCTCAAATAACCATTTATAGAAATAAAAGTTGAATGAAAAATAAGAGAAGCATGTTCTTATATTGAGTCTATTTGCTTTTTTTCTTTCCAATTAAGGCATGATGTTGAGTACTTATCTAGATCATCTCGGTGACTCTGTATGTTTCGTGAATGGTACCTAAATTGGAAACATCATTTATATTTCTCTCTGGAGTTTGAAAATTTTGAAGTCAAAGATAATAATTAAATAGCTTAAAATATAATAATTTTAGCTTATTTTTAAATGCTTATCCTGTTTAAATTTTAAAATCTTTTTATGAGTGTCTAAAAACTAATTATAGAATGAACATCTCACACATTTACCTAATATTCAAATATGATTACTAAATATGTTTGGTATTACTTTATGATTTTTTACTTATTTTTGAATAAGCTCTCATTTTTTATTTATGTGTCCCCTTGTACAAAATACCTTCTTCCTCCTGCCCTTCCCAGTCACTCTATCTTCTCCTCATCTCCTTATCTCTTTCTCATCAAACACAGCAGGTCCCAAGGTCCCAAGATGGCTTAGTTCAGCATCTACAGGAGGCAAGTCCAATTTGCTCATCCTAGTACCATGACTGGATTAGGTGTTCCTATGAAGGGAATGGGCTCCAAGGTGCTTTGTTTCCCAAGCTATTCAGTGATTGTGGTTTGCAGGTTGGGTGTGCTTTGCCTTTTATTTAAAGGCCACGAATGAGTACTCAGTTTATCTTTCCGGGTTTGTGATACCACACTCAGTAGAATATTCTCCAAATCAATCCTTTGGCCTGAGAATTTTAGTAAACCATTTTTTCTTACTGCTGAGTAGTACTCCATTGTATAGATGTACTATAGTTTGTTAATCCATTCCTCAGTTGAAAGGCTTCTAGGTTTTTTCCAGGTTCATGCTCTTACGAATATGAACATAGTTGAGCTAATGCTTTTTGGGTGCAAATGTACATCTTTAGGGTATATGCTCAATAGTGGTACTGCTGGGTCCTTGAGCAGATTGATTATCAGTTTTCTGAGAAACCACTATACTGCATTCCAGAGTGACTAAACAAGCTGACATTTCACCAGCAGTGGATGTGTGTTACCCTGCTCCATTGGCTGTCATTTATGTCTTTAATATTAGCCATTCTGACAGATTAAAGGTGGTATCTCAAAGTTGTTTTGATTTGCATTTCTCTGATGGCTAAAGATGTTGAATACTTTTTCAAGTGCCTTTCAGCCATTTGTAGTTCTTGTGCTTAGAATTCCCTTTTTAATTCTGCACCCAAATTTTAAATTGGGTTATTTAAAGCTTTGGGCTCTAGTTTCTTGAGTTCTCTCTATATTTTAGAGTTCAGTCCTCTGACACTTGTAGGACTGGTGAAAATCTTTTCCCATTCTGTAGGCTGTCATTTTCTCATACTGACTGGGTCTTTGGCTTTATAGAAGCTTCTCAGTTTCAGGAGGTCACACTTATTGATTGTTGTTCTTAGTTTCTGTGCTACTGGTTTTATATTTAGAAAATGGTCGCCTGTGCCAATGTGTTGTAGGGTATTTCCCACTTTCTTTTCTATCAAGTTAAACAAAGCTGGGTTTATGGTGAGGTCTTTGATTCACTTGGATTTGAGTTTTGTTCAGGGTAACAGACTTGAATCTATTTGCATTTTTCTATACACTATGATCCAGCTATGCCAAAACCATTTGTTAAAAATCTTACTTTATTTTCCTTTGAATATTTTGGGCCTCTTTGTCAAAGATCAGATGTACATAGGTTTTTGGGTTAATGTAGGGATCTCTAGTTCAATTCCATTGAACCACGAGTCTGTCTTCATGCCAATAACAGGCTGTTTATATTACTGGAGCCCTATAATTTAATTTAAAGTATGGGATGGTGATACCTCCTAAGGTTCTTTTGTTGAAGAAAATTCTTTAGGCAATCCCGGCTTTCCTGTTATTCCAAATAAAACTGAGTATTGTTCTTTCAAGGTGTGTAAAAAATTGTGTTGGATTTTGATAGGAATTGCATTGAATCTATAGATTGCTTTTGGTGGGATTGCCATTTTTACTATGTTTATCCAACCTACCCAGAAACATGAGCATTCTTTACATTTTCTGACATCCTCTTTAATTTCTTTCTTCAGTGATTTAAAGATTTCATCAAATAGATCTGTTGCTTCCTTGGTAATAGTTACTCCAAGGTATTTAATGCAATATGGAGCTATTATAAAGGGTAATGTTTCCCTTATTTCTTTCAGCCCTATTATCTCTACTGTCTAGGAGGGCTACTGATTTCTTTGAGTTAATCTTGTATCCTACTATATTGCTGAAGGATTTTATTAGCTGTAGAAGTTCACTGGTAGAATTTTGTGAGACACTTATGTATGCAATCATATCATCTGCAAATACAGATAGTTTCCATTCTTCTTTTCCAGTTTTTATGCCCTTAATCTCATTTTGTTTTCTTATAGCTTTAGCTAAAACTTTGAGAACTATATTGAATACATAAAGGGAGAGGGGACAGCCTTATATTGTTTCTGATTTTAGTGGGATTACTTTGTGTATTTCTCCATTTAGTTTGATGTAGGCTGTTGTCCTAGTGTCAATAGCCTTTATTATATTTAGATACTTTCCCTATATTACTGGTCTCTCCAAGATTTGTATTATAAAGAAGTGTTGGATTTTGTCAAAGGTTTTTTCAGCATCTAAGGATATAATCATATGGTTTTCTCCTTCAGTTTGTTTATGATGGATGACATTTACAGTGTTCTGTATGTTGAACCATCTCTACATTTCTGGGATGAAGCCTACTTGATCATGATGGATGATATTTTTTATATGATGTTGTATAAGTTTTGCCAGAATTTTGTTGAAAATTTTAGCATCAATAGTCATGGTGAAATTGGTTTGTAATTCTTTTTTTTTTAGTGCATCTTTGTGTTGTTTGTTTACTTTCTCAAAGAACCAACTCTTTGATTCATTGATTCTTTCTACTGTTCCTTTTGTTTCAATTTTATTGATTTCAGCTCTAAGTTTGATTATTTCCTGCCATCTACTCCTTCTAAGTGAGTTTGCTTCTAATTGTTTTAAGACTTTCAGCTGTGCTGATAGTTCTCTAATACAGAATTAATCTTGGATATTCATACAGGCATTTACTGGTATGAATTTTTCTCTTAAGACTCCTTTCCTTGTGTTCCATAAGTTTGGGTACATTGTGGATTCATTTTCATTAAATTCTAGGAAGACTTTGATTTCTTTCTTAATTTCTCCCTTGCCTCAGAAGTGGTTCAGCTGAGTGATATTTAGTTTCCATGAGTTGGTAGGTTTCCTGTGATTTTTGATGTTGTTAAACTCTAACTTTTGGCCCTGGTGGTCCAGTATGATACAAGGGATTATTTCCATGATTTTTGTAAGTGTTGATATTTGCTTTATGACCAATTATGTGATCAATTTTAGAGAAAGTTCCATGAGGAGCTGAGAAATATGTATATTTCTTTGTATTTGGGCAGAAGCTTCTATAAATATCTATTAAATCCATTTGGATTATAACCTCTGTTAGACTCCTTATTTCTCTGTTGAGTCTCTGTCTGGTTGACCTATCCAGGGGTGAAAGTGAGGTATTGAAGTCTCCCAAAATTAGGGTGTGAGAACTGATGTGGAATTTGAGCTTTAGCAGTATTTTGTTTACTTAAATATGTGCCCTTATATTAGGGGCATCAATATTCAGGATTGAAATCTCCTATTGACCATTTTTTGTCTGAGATGTATAAGTAATGTCCTTCCTGGTCCCTTTTAATTGATTTTAGTTTAAAGTCTATTTTGTTAGATATTAGGATGGCAACCCCAGCTTGTTTCTTAGGGCCATTTGATTGGAAAATCTTTTCCCAACCTTAGACTGTGTCTGTCTTTGTGGTTGAGGTGTGTTTCTTGTATGCATCAGAAAGGTGGCTTCTGTTTTTGTATCCATAGTGTTAGTGTGTGTCTTTTTATAGGGAAATTGAATTCATTAATATTAAGGGATATTAGTGACCACTGATTGATATTTCCTGCTATTTTTGGTGGTAGTTTGCATATATTTTCTTTCTCTGGGATTTTTTTTTCTGTGGGATTGCTGATTGTTTGTGGTTTCATTGACATATTTGGGGTCCTTATGTTGGAGTTTTCCCTCTATTGCTTTCTGAAAAGCCAGATTTGTACATAGGTATTGTTTAAGTCTGACTTTTTCATGAAAGATCCTGTTTACTCCTTCTGTGGCAATTGATAGTTCTGCTTGGTATAGTATTCTAGGTTGGCAGTCATGCTCTTTTAGTGTCTGTATAACTTCTGACAAGGCCTTCTTGCTTTCACTGTATCCATTAAATAGTCAGGAGTTATTCTGATGGGTCTTCCTTTGTAGATAAGTTGGCCCATTTCTCTTGCAGCTCTTAATTTTTTTTTTTTTTTTTTTAGTTTTGTATGTTTTGAGGCTTCATTATTATGTTGAAAGCAGACTTTTTTGGGGGGTCAAATCTTATTTGATGTTCTGTAAGCTTGTTTCATCTTTATAGACATTTCCTTCTTTAAGTTGGGAAGGTTTTCTTCTGTGATTTTATTGAATACAATATCTGTGTCTTTGAGTTGGTATTCTTTTCCTTCTTCTATTCCTATTATTCTCAAGTTAGGTCTTTTCATGGTGTCACAAATTTCCTGAACATTTACTGTTATACCTTTTTTGGTTTTAGTGTTTCTTTGACTGATGTATCTATTTCCACTATTGAGTTCTCCACTCTAGAGATTTTCTTCCATCTCTTGGATTCTTTTGATTGTACTTGCATCTGTATTTCTAGCTCTTTTCTTCAGATTTTCTATTTCCACCTTTGCCAAATTTTGCATCTTTTTTATTGCTTCTTTTTCAGTTTTTATGTCCTGGGGTATTTCTTTCATTGTTTGATTTTTTTCTTGCTTTTCTTTCAATATTTTTTCTTTTCTTCTTCCTTTTTTTTAAACTATCAACACATTTTGATTTGGGTTTTATTCACCAAGTATTCACAACAAAATGTAAAATCTCTACATGCACCAGACACACACCTGAAGCCTCATCATTTCGTTACTGATTTGTGGTGCCTCATTTTTTTCTTTTTTTTTAAAATTATTATTATTATTATGAACAAAGAAGTCACACTTGCTCTCCTTGTATATCTTTATTCAAGGTCCCTTCCCCCTCCCACCATATCAGGTCATTCTTTCTTCTCCACAACTCCCCAACCCCTCCCTGGGCAGGCAGGAGACAGTCCAAAGGTCCCACTGACCCAACATTGCTTTGTTCAGTCTCCACTCCTGGAAGATGCAGTTTTCTCCCCCTTCCCTCAGGAGTGAGTCAGGTGTTCGTCTAGGGGGAGTGGGATCCAAGGAGTCAGTTGAGGATATTTCTGATCCCAAGCTGTTCAGTGGTTGTGGTTTGCAGCTTGGGCATGCTTTGCTTTTTTCTTTTTTATTTGTTTGTTTCTTTAGAGTCCACTAATGAGTGAGTATATCCCCTGCTTATCTTTCTGAGTTTGTAATACCTTGCTCAGGAGGATATTCTCCATATCTATACATTTGCCTGGAAATTTTAGGATAACAGTTTTTCTTACTGCTGAGTAGTACTCCATTTTGTAGATGTGCTACAGTTTGTTAATCCATTCTTCAGTTGAGGGCCATTTAGGTTGTTTCCAGGTTCTTGCTATTACAAATAACGCTGCTATGAACATAGTTAAGCTAATACTTTTGGGGTGTGAATGTGGACCTTGAAGGAACAATACTCAATTTCATTTAGAATAACAGGAAAGCCAAGCCAGGATTGCCAAAAGAATTTTACTCAACAAAAGAACCTCAGGATGTGTCACCGTCCATGACTTCAAGTTATACTATAGAGCTACAGTAATAAAAACAGCCTGGTACTGGCATAAAAACAGACGTGTGGATCAATGGAAGAGAACTGAGGTTCCAGACATTAACCCAAAAACCTATGAACACCTGATCTTTGACAAAGATGCCCAAAATATTCAATGGAAAAAAGACAGTATGTTTAACAAATGGTGTTGGCATAGCTGGATGGAAGTGTGTAGAAAAATTCAAGTAGATCAGAGCCTGTCACCCTGCACAAAAGTCAAATCCAAGTAGATCAGAGACTTCAATATAAACCCAGCCACTTTGAACTTGATAGAAAAGAAAGTGGGAAATACACTTCTACAAATTGGCACATGTGACCACTTCCTAAATATAACAGCAATGGCACAGACACTAAGTCAACAATCAATAAGTGGGATCTCTTAAAGCTGAGAAGCTTCTGTAAAGCCAAGGGCAATGTTAATAGGACAAAATGACAGCCTACAGAATGGGAAAACATTTTCACCAACCCTACAAGTGATAGAAGACTGATCTCTAAGTTATATAAAGAACTCAAGAATATAGAGCCCAAAGCCTTGAATAACCCAATCCAAAAATTGGGTTCAGATGTAAAAAGGGAATTCTTAGCAGAAAAATTATGAATGGCTGAAAGGCACCTGAAAAGGTGCTCATCATCTTTAGCCATCAGAGAAATGCAAATCAAAACGACTTTGAGATACCACCTGATACCTGTTAGATTGGTTAAGATAAAAGACACAGAGGACAGCCTATTCTGGAGAGGATGTGGAGGAAGGAGAACACTCCTCCATTGTTGGTGGGAGTGTAAGGTTGTTCAGCCACTTTGAACTGCAGTCTGGTGGTTTCTCAGAAAATTGAGAATCAATCTCCCCAAGGACCCAGCAATACCACTTCTGGGTGTATACCCTAAAGATGTACAGTCATACTCCAAAGATTTTCTTTCAATATTTTTTCATCTCTTCCAATTTTTTGTTTGTATTTTCTTCTATTTTTTTTACGTGTTTTTTATATTCTCTTTTAATGCTTCAATAATCCTCATAATTTTTTTGCTGTTTTTTTTTTCTGTTTCCTCTTTATTGCTCTGTTCAGGTCTTGTAGCTATAGAACCACCCATTTCTTTTGATGTTGCCTTGCTATGCTTTTATTGTTATATCTATTCTTACACAGGTTTCTTCCCACAGCTTCAGTGGTTCACAATTTGTCAGTTGTGTCTAGAGGCCTTGTGTGTCTCCAGTCTGCTCTGAGCAAATGATTTGCTTAATTTTTCCTCTTCTCTGGACAGGGGTCTGAATTTCAAAGACCTTAGTCTTTCTCTGATAACACAGTTCACCCTGGAGGCAGGGCCCAGCCATGTGTGGGCCCTTCCTTTAGGGGTTGCTGGAGGAGACCCTTTATAGCTATAAACTAGGGCCTGTCTGCCAGCAAGAGTCTGACATCAGACCCTGGGTATGACCTGATTCCCAGAGAGGAATTCTCTGGACATGATGGCCCAGGAGCTGGAATCTGCTTACCTCTGACTCTGCTTCCTTTTGTCAAATTTTATTACTATTAAAATAGAAAGAATAGAAAGAGTAGAAAGACAAGGTATTTATTATGGCTCACAGTTTTAAAATAACTAAGTACCAATATTAAAGCTTGTGTTTAGGAAGAACATCAAAGTAGGTAGCATATATCAAAGTAAATCTTCTTACCACATTTTGAATAGGAACCAAATCCTCAGAAAATTGAGAATCAATCTCCCTAAGGACCCAGCAATACCACTTCTGGGTGTATACCCTAAAGATGCACAGTCACCCTTGAAAGGCATTAGCTCAACTATTTTCATAGCAGCATTATTTGTAATAGCAAGAACCTGGAAACAACCTAAATGTCCCTGAACTGAAGAATGGATTAAGAAACTGTGGTACATCTACAAAATGGAGTACTACTCAGCAGTAAGAAAAAATGATATCCTAAAATTTGCAGGCAAATGGATAGATTTGGAGAATATCCTACTGAGTGAGGTATCACAAACTCAGAAAGATAAGCAGGGGATGTACTCACTTATTAGTGGACTCTAAACAAACAAACAAGAATAAAACAAAGCATGCCCAAGCTGCAAACCACAACCACTGTACAGCTTGGGATCAGAAACACCCTGGACTGACACCTTGGATCCCACTCCCCCTAGAGGAACACCTGACTCAGTCTTGAGGTTGAGGGGAGAAAACTGCATCTTCCAGGAGTGAAGACTAAACTAAGCAATATTGGGGCAGTGGGACCATGGGACTGCCTGCAGCCTGCCCAAGGATGGGATGAGGATTTGTGGAGAAGAAAGAATGAACTGATGTAGTGGGAGGGGGAAAGGACCTTGAATAAGGATATACAAGGTTAGAAAGTGTGGCTTTTTTGTTCATAATAATAATAATAATAATAAAAACATTAGGATCTTAATATTTCCTTCAATGACACAGTTCAAATTACCCAATTTCTTTCCATTAATCTCAAATTCCCAAATATTTCTTTACCAAACAAAAATGTCTCCATCTGTTGTCCAAATCTTACAGCATAGACTGATCAATATTTAAGGTTCAAAGCATAAGAATAGTATGTTGATATATGCTTAAGTGTATCTAAAATGGAGGCTTAAGAAATGAAATCTAATCTTCATGATGTCATAGGGCAATGAAAATTATTCAAAGCAGGTTTATAAACATGGTCAATAATTATAGTTAGTATCATTATATTCTTCTATTTAAGTTAATTAGTAAAAATTATAAAATAATTTGCATGTCATAATATGACTATTTCTAAACTTCATAATATTTGTTCAATGACTACATAAGTATTTTCCTTAATGAGTGAATCTTAACAAATAGCAAAAAAGATAGTATTCATTTTTTATTTTAATCAAATTTTCTTCTGAAAATACAAATTGATTATCTCTATTGTACTGTATTTGTCATATTAATGAAAATATTTTCATACCATGTATGCCACTGTTAATAGAGATGTTAATAATAGATAAGTAGAGAGATGGTACAAAAAGCTAAAAATAAATCAATAGAATTAATATCTATTTGGCAAATATTAATGGCATACATATTTCTACTATTTTGAAGATGGCATAATTGGTAGAGCATCACGTTGAATCACTCTCAAGGCTGTTCCAAGTGATGCGCTGATCTCTAGACAGAGCCTCGAGAAACTACTTCCTAGTGTTGTACTTTCTTGCTCTAAGTCTGTTGCACAAGAATTTAAGAAATGTTGTTTTAGGCTGGAGAGATGGCTCAGCCGTTAAAGGCTAGGCTCACAACCATAAATATAAGAAATGTTGTTTTAAAAGGTGCATTATGAACAATACTACTCATAATGAACACACACATACCATACAAGGTTAATATATATATATATCAAACTGTTCATATTCTGTGTTTAGTTGCATATGTATTTGTTGGTGTGCTTCTCTTTATATTATTATATATAAAATGATCTCTATATATTTATTATAATGCTTCTGCCAACTATTTTTATACAGTTTTATTGCTTTGTCAGTGTATTTGATATTTGCTCTGATAAATTTTCATGATACAGTTGTACTATACTTGGTGGTAGTGTGGATCCAAAAATTCCCCAGGGTTTGGTTGGTAAATTTGCCCCATGCAGCTAAGCTCTAACAGAACAAACATCTGGGTGAAGCAAGATGCCATATTCAAGCCTTTAATCCTAGTTATGCCTCAATAGATTATAGGTGTGGCCCCATAAAGAAAGAAATATAGTAAAGACAGATTAAGACAAAATATAAAAATGTCAAAAGGGTTTACAGTGTGTTTAAAAAATATATGCAGACTTCGGAGAGAAAAGAAAAGAAAAGATAATGTCACATACATGTATATATATATGTATGTGTGTGTGTGTGTATATATATACATATATATAAAGAGAGAATGCACAGAAAGTTGAATATTGGTATAATGTTGTATTTGAATTGTGCAACTGTTTATAAAGGAAGCAGAGATGCTAAGCATTGGATTATAATTGCTGCTGGATTAGTCCAACCCACATACTTTAGAAATACCTTGACTTGAAGATTGAAGTCAAAAGATATGTTACTTTGAAGAAGAGGAGATTTTATTTTATTTACGTTGAAAATGAAAGGTTGTGAATGAATTCTGGGTTAAGAAAAAATAGATTACAGATGGATGTTTTCAGACTGCATGGACCCAAAAATGAATTATAGATGCTTGTATCTACAGTTTTGGTTATAAGTTGTTATAGATAATGGTGAGAAAAATAGCTATACAATGGAGACTAGATTTGAGGCTTTTGTTTTTAAAAAGGATAAAAATAGTGTAAATGCGGTAGGATTACCCTCTTGTACACTGTAATATTTGTCGTTGTAAATAATGGTATAATAAAACAATGACTGACCAGAAAGCAGACAAGAAGTATAGCCTGGGCTACTAGACTAGGAAAACTCTTAGTACAGGAAAATGAGAGAGAGAGGTCAGGAGAGACAGATGAATGAAGATGTGAGTGCTCCTTTGATAAAATACATTGAGCCATGTGGTTAAGCAAAACAAAATAATGAATTAGTTTAAGAGTAAGAGCTAGCAAGTAATAAGCCTGATACATAGACCAATCAACTTGTAACTGATAAAAGACTTTGTGTTGGTTTGGGACTGCATGTACATATCCAGATCTAGAAACTTTATACTACAATAGAGGGGGAAAAATGAAAGAACTATCTTGACACAAGGTGTGCCATTATGGGGTTAGGGAGAAATATGGTGGTAGAGAAAGGCCCAGGAATTCACAAGGATATTCCCATCTAAGACTCCCATCAGTGATAGAGAAGGTGTTTGAATTAGCCTTACCCTGTACTGAGATTCGTGAATACTGACATCATAATACCTACATCCAATAAATGATGGAAGCAGATACACATACCCACAGACAAACTCTTGGCTTATCCTGGAGTGTAGTTGAAAAAAGGAAAGCAGGGTTGTAAGAACAAAAGAGGTCAATATCATGATGGAAAAAAAACAAACAAACAAACAAACAAAAAAAAAAACACAAAGACAGCTGACCTGAGCTAGTGGGAGCTCAGGGACTCTGGACTGACAGCTAGGGAATCTTCATGAGAATACACTGGGTCTTTTAAATGTGGGTGATAGTTGGGTGGTTTGATCTCTTTGGTAGTTTTCTGACAATGGGACCAGGATTTATCTCAGATAAACCAACTGGATTTTTAGAAACCACTTCTTATGGAGGGTTGCCTTATTCAGCCTTAGTGTTTAGAGAAAGGCCTTGTTTCTGCTCCAACTTGGTATGCCATCCTATGTTCACGCCCCAAGTTAGTCCTTATACCCTATGAGCAGTGGATGGTGGACAGAGTGGGAAGAGGTGGGGAACAGTAGAAGGAGAGGTGGGAGGGCGAACAATTGTTGGTTTGTAATTTTTTATCTTCTTCTAAATTATTAATTTCAATTTTTTATTAGTGTACAAATAAAAGGCAACAAATTATATAGATGAACTATATTTTCAACAGGGAGGCTGAGATGCAGGTAGACAAAATACATTAAACACTTGCATAGTTCTTACATGAGTTTGAAACTACAGAGAAAATCAGCCTAATGCCAGTAGTTACCAAGCACCAGTCCATGTTTTTTGTTGTTACTGTTTGTTTAATAGCCTTGCTATTATTAAAATTATTTTCTAGACTAGGATGGTCAGAAACACATGGAGATCTTCCAGTCGCTCGCTTGAATGCTGGGACATAGTCAAATGTTTCTGTGTCTTGCACAGTGGTTCCCACAGTCATTTAGTAACGGTCACACAAATGCTTATATTAAAAGTAGAATATTTGGTCTATGGCTCAGGCTTATTACTTGCTAAATCTTTTTATTATCTTTTGTACTATGAATAAAGTCATATTTTTATCCATGTATATCTTTGTTCAAGCTCCCTTCCCCCTCCTACCACTTCCAGTCTCTTATCCGCATCTCTTTATCTCCTCCCCAGCAAGGACAGGAGGTTCCAAGGTCCCAAGGTCCCAATATGGCTTAGTTCAGCATCCACTCCTGAAAAATCTGCTTTCCTCACCCCAACATAAAGACTGGGTCAGGAGACTCTCTGGAGTGACTGGGTTCCAAGGTGCCATTTCAGGGTGTTTCAGATTCCAAGCTGTTCAGTGTTTGTGGTTTGCAGCTTGGACAGTGCTTAGCTTTTTGCTTTTTTGTTTAGAATCCACTAATGAGTGAGTACATCCCCTCCTTATCTTTCTGGATTTGTGATACCTCACTCAGGAGGATAGTATCCAGATCTATCCATTTGCCTGCAAATTTTAGCATATCATTTTTTCTTACTGTTGAGTAGTACTCCATTGTGTAGATGTACCACAGTTTCTTAATCCATTCTTCAGGTGGTGGGCATCTAGGTTGTTTCCAGGTTCTTGTTTACGAATAATGCTTCTATGAACATAGTTGAACTAATGCTTTTGGAGTGTGAATGTGTGTCTTTAGGGTATATGCCCAATAGTGGCATTGCAGGATCCTTGGGGAGATTAAGTCCCAGTTTTCTGAGAAACTGAAATACTGCATTCCAGACTGGCTGAACAAGCTTACACTCCCACCAACAATGGAAGAGTATTCCCCTTGCTCTGCAACTTCTTCAGCATAGGCTGTCATCTGTGTCTTTTTATCTTAGCCAATCTGACAGGTGTGTCAGGTAGTATCTCATAGTTGTTTCGATTTGCATTTCTCTGATGACTAAAGATGCTGAGCACTTTTTCAAGTGCATTTCAGCCATTCATAATTCTTCTGCTGAGAATTCCCTTTTTAGTTCTGAACCCCATATTTTGATTGAGTTTCCAATCTAGTTTTGTGCTCTAGTTTCTTGAGTTCTCTACATATTTTAGAGATCAGTCCTCTATCACATGTAAAATATAATATGTATGTAAATTAATCGAAAAATATTAAAATATTGATCCAAAGATAAAAAGATCTATATAATCTATGTAATGTCCTGTGCATATTATTAGAATTTTGCATTTTTTTCTTTGAGATACTAATTTTAAGATGACACCATGTTTACAATTTAAGGTGTTTCTTTAATTTTGATTTTATAAATTTGATAATCCTTAAAAAATATTTTCAGTTTATTTTTTATAATATTTTTATTTATCAAAAAGATATTTTAGCATCCAAAACTTATTTATTATTTATGTTATTATTGATGATTGTCTAACCTGTAATCCATTGTAATCTAGAAAGTGAAAGTTCAATGTTTCCTCAAGACCTATTCTGAGTCCTTCAGGAAACTTGAGTATTATTTTGTGAGCAACACTCTACAAGGTTTTATACACCTTTAAAAAATACTCTTCTTTTGTAGTGCTAGAATCTCAACATATTGTTTAGTATATAAAGCAGAGTCATCCTACTAACTTATAAAAGAGCATTTATAGGTATTAAATTGTAATTTAAAATAATTTTTCTGTAGTCTCTGATCTTTTTATTTAGTTTAGGCTAGCAGTTGTTAAATACTTTACAGTTCATGGAGATGTAAAAAATGATTTTCATGAGCTGTAAGAAAATCATAGACAAACTGTAATAGCAGCATCATGAAGAAGCAATTATTAAGTGCTAAGTAAGAGAGATAGATTTCCTGAAATTTCTTTCAATACTACTTGAATTTATTTTTGCCAAACTTCCTCCTATTTATTGATAGATGTAAATCAAGTCTCCTAAATAAATTACCCTTTTTAAAGTAACAGGGACAGTAGGGTACTCAACCCATATTGAAACTTAGAAACAAACACTTATGTATAAGATGTATAGATGGTAGAAAATACAAATTATATTAATTTATATTTTTTATTATCTATCATCTATCTAGACATAAGTTACATACACATATGCTAGGTTTATGTTAAAATATAGATTGAATAGTTGCAACTTCTGATTGCATCTGATTACATTAGGTAAGTAAACAATCATGTTCCGGTTTCCAACAATTAAAAATAGTGATTTCCTTCTAACTAGTAATTTATACCAGTAGGTCTAACATACAGTTTAGTGTAGTTTGATGTTCTTGTGGGACTCCCACCAATGCAAGAGTAGTGGTGACTTACTCTATTGGCTGTGGCTGAGATATTTTTCTTTTTACTGAATTTCTATTTTTACCCATAATATGAAGGTTTGTGCTTATTATACTTCATTAGGCTACATTTAGTTAAGTGGATATCACTGTGAGTCCTGCTCTATTTTGTATGTGTATCTCTCTGTGTGTATGTATGTATGTGTCTGTGTGTGAAAAACAGAGGAGTATTTAACCTGGGGTGGACAGGTGGTGACAGAAAGGACAAGAAGTGTGGAAGATGAGAAAATGTGGTTTGAATGTAATGTATTAGAGAGGAATATAAATTTTAAAAATGAAAAAACTATTTACCTATAATTGAGGAAAAACACATTTCTGTGGAATAATTTGTTTTTTTCGAGGCAGTTAAATTTTATGAGTCTGACCAGTTTAATTTAATAAAAATTTTACACAAAAATCATTGTGAATTTAAAATAGTATGGTAATTTCCTTAATTCTATTTTAATAAATATTTTTGTATTTAATGTTGATAAATATAAAATGGAAAGCAATATTAAAATATAAAGACTATTTCTAAATCTGAAAGAAACATGGTGATAACAATAAAAAGTTTTTGTATGAAAAATATTCTGTAGCTTTTGAATTATAATTATAATCTATATTTACAAATGTTCAAGCAGAAAATATGTCACTTCATTGAATTTACTAGGAAAATATTGCTTTTATTAAAATTTGATTATTATTAAACAATTTGCATTGTAAATAATTACTTTCTTTTCACTTTTCCTCCTATTCTATTTCCTAGTATTCCCTTCTTTATTTATTTTACCTATATCCTAGCATTTTAGTTTTTTGTTTTTTTCCTGGTTATATTTTCATGTACGTACATGAATTCCCTTTTAGTATATAAAATATGTCAGGGTAAAATTTCTTTCCTAGGCCTGAAGAAACTATATGTCATTAATTTGTTTTTTTAAATATTTTATTATGAATAAAGTCATATATTTTATCCAGGGTAAAATTCACAGTAATATGCTTGTGCTTTCTTTAGTGTTCTTCACAATGAACCCCAAACACAAATAGTTTAAAACTACTGAGTTTTGGGAGAGTGTAAAATAAGCATATGCTCTTAAAATATAATGAGTTAATAAATTTGATGGTCAAACATATTTTTTTTCTACATTGGATTCCTCCATGCATGTTTCAAAGCCAAGTTTCTTTCTCATAAAGAATCTAGAAAGGATAATAATACTGTTCATCTGGGAAGTTATACATTAAACATTAAGATGATCAGCATATTGATTTTTTTTCTGCTGAAAACAAAATTGCCTTTACATTCAGAAGATATTTGAATTGAGATGCTTATGCAATATAGCAATCATGGAAGAATGGTTGAATAAGAGTAAACAGGAAATTGTGTACTTTATAAATAGAGCATATTAACACTGACTTCATATTTTCACAATACCTAAAAATCTATCTATCTAGATATATATTGCTTCCTTGTATAACTTTTTTGATAATGTGATTGACATTATCATTTGAAGCTAGATACTTATGATATATTTTATAAACATAATATTATACCTTTTTGCATTTTTAATATTTTCAGATGCAGATATGTGATAAAAATATATAAATGTACATATATTTTACTCCAACTCTAAATTATTTCTAATAACAATAGTAGAAGATAATTATCCAAGACAATAAAATATACTGCAATCTTGTTATAATCCAATTTTTGGCCTTCCTTCCTTTTTTCTGCCTAATCTGTTTATGGCAGCAGCCTTAGTTTTGGAGAAGTCTTATGATGGCACACACTTACTGATAATAATTCCTTTAATTCTATCTTAACCATGACTTCTTTATTTTTGGATATATATATATATATGTATATATATACATACATACACACATATAGATTCTTGATGGTTTCAGCTGCTATTTGGTCAACTTTTTCCATCCTCAGTCATGTTTTCTTTTTGGTTAAATTTTTTTCAATACATAGGTTAATGCCTTTTCTTCTTGTCATCTCAGTTCTCTTACTATTTAGGATATTCTTAAGGATGAAGTATGGAATTCAGTAATGTGCTTAATATAATAGATGTGTATTTTTTACATCTTTACTACTAACTTTTCCATTCCTAATTTCTCAACTTCCTAACTGATCTTTATTCTTGAGTATTAAAAATATTGTTAATGCCAATATGTTCTTATCTATTGCAACTAGGAAGCATTAATGGCTATACTAAGATCAATTATATAATATATATTTGATAAACACACTGTGACATTAATATTAAAAGAATAATAGATTACAGGAACTCAATATGATCTTTAGAAGTTTGAGGATCTGGAAGACAGATAATTGTAGGTCCTGATTGAAGAAAATTGATGAATCTGAAAATAAGGCAAGAGTTAAGTTTACAGTTACTGGTTGATGTCAAAGAAGGAGGTATAGAAATGTAAAGGTAAAGATGCTTTTTTGTTTTCACAGGCTTCTGGTGTGAACAATGAATTAGGAGCAAGACACAGCTGTAGAGACAGACAGAGAAGGAAGCATGGGTAGGTTGAACTCTGGTCAGCTCACTGAATCAAGAACAGCTTCATGGTTAACATGGGAAAAGGAGCCACAGAACAACAAGACAACACCAGAAGAACTGGTGGTTCTACAAAATCAATACCTGAACAGAGCAATGAAGAGGAAACAACTTTAAAAACACCTTTATGAAGATTATAGATGCCTTGAAACATAAAAACAATTCCCTTAAAGAAATAGAAGAAAACACAAACAAAAAATTGGAAGAGATGAATAAATCCTTGAAGGACAAGAGAGAAAACCAAAATAAGAAAAACCAACAAATGTAAGAAACATTCCAGTAACTAAAAATTGATATAGACACAATAAAAAAGGCACACAGTGAGGAAAGGGTGGAAATAGAAAATCTGAAAAGAGCTGGAACTGCAAATACAAGCATAACCAACAGAATCCAAGAGATGGACAAGAGAATTTCTGGAGTGAAGGAGTCAATAATGGGAATATATACATCAATCAAAAAAAAAAACCCCACTAAAACCCAAAATGCCATAACAAAAATCATTCAGGAAATTTTGGATAAGATGGAATAGAAGAAGGAAAGCTTCTATGGGAATAGAAGAAGGAAAGCTCAAAGGCACAGGTAATGTATTCAATAAAATCATAGAAGAAAAATTTTCCAACCTAAAGAAGGAAATGCCTATAAAGACCAACAAGCTTACAGAGCACCAAATTGATTAGAGTCACCCATCAAAGTCTGATCACCACATAATAATCAAGCCACAAAACATACAGAACACAGAAAAAATTTAAGATCTATAACAGAAAATGGCCAACATACCTATAAAGGTAGACCTATCAGAATCACACCTGACTGTTCAATGGAAACAATGAAATTAAGAAGGTCCTTGTCTGAAGATGAAGTTATACAGATGCTAAAAGGAGCATGGCTGCCCTTGCAGACTACTATACCCAGAAAACTATCAATTACCATAGATGGAATAAAGAAGATATTTCACAACAAAATCAAACTTAATCAATACCTATTCACAAATCTGGCCCTTCTCAAAGCATTAGAGAGAAAACTCCAACCTAAGTGTTTCAGATACATCCACAAAACCACAAATAATGGATAATCCCACAGAAAAAAAGCCCAGAGAAAGGAAATACATACAAGCTACCACCAAAAATAACAGGAAATAACAACCAGTGGTCAGTAATATTCCTTAATATCAATGGACTCAATTCACCTATGAAAAGACACACCCTAACATGATGGATACAAAACCAGAAGCCATCCTTCTGTTGCAAACAAGAAAAATATTTCAATGCCAAATACAGACACAGGTTCAGAGTAAAGGGTTGGGAAAATTTTTCCAATCAAGGGGCCTCAATAAACAAACAATAAATAAGCCTTCTTAATGTCTAACAAAGTAGAATCCAAACTAAAATCATTTAAAAGAGACCAGGGTGGACATTACATATTCATCTCAGAAAAAACTGATCAAGACGAAATTTGAATCCAGCATATTTATGTCCTAATATAAGGCACCTACCCATGTAAAAGAAACACTACTGAAGCTCAAATCCCACATCAATTCTCACACATTTATCGTGGGAGACTTCAATACCCCACTATCTTCCTTGGATAGATCAACCAGTACAGAAAGTCAACAGAGAAATAAGGAGTATAACAGAGGTAATGATGCAAATGGATCTAATAGATATTTACACAAGCTTCCACCCAATTACAAAGGAATATGCATATTTCTCAACTCCTCATGGAACTTATTCTAAAATTGACCACATAACTGGTCATAAAGCAAATATCAATAGATAACGAAAAATGGAAATACTCCCTTGTATTATATCAGACCACTATGGTCTAAAGTTAGAGGTCAACAACATCAAAATCAACATAAAGCCTCCCAACTCATTAAACTAAACATCACTCAACTGAGTCACTCCTGGGTAAGGGAAGAAATTAAGAAAGAAATCAAAGACTTCCTAGAGTTTAATGAAAATGAATCCACAATATACCCAAACTAATGGGACACAATGAATGCAGCCTTAAGAGGAAAATTCATAGCACTATATGCCTATAAGAAAAACCTAGAGAAATCCAACACTAATGAACTAACAGTACAGCTGAAAACTTTAGAAAAATTAGAAGCAAACCCACCTAGGAGTAGACAAAGAAAATAATCACTAGAGCTGAAATCAATACAATTGAAACAAAAAAGAACAATACAAAGAATCAATGCATCAAAGAGTTGGTTTTTTGAGAAAGTCAACAAGATAAATAAACACTTTATCCAAATTTCCAAATTAAGCAAAAAGGAGAGAGAGAGAGAGAGAGAGAGAGAGAGAGAGAGAGAGAGAGAGAGAGAGAGAGAGAGAGAGAGAGAGAATCCAAATCAACAAAATCAGAAATGGAAAGGGGGACATAACAGCAGACTCCCAGAAAATCCAGGGAATTACCAGGTCATACTTTGAAAATCTGTACTCCTTTGTTGTGTCTTTGAGTGGCTTGGGTATTAGGGTAATTGTGGCCTCATAAAAGGAACTTGGCAATATTCCTTCAGTTTCTACTATGTGAAATAGTTTGAGGAGTAATGGAAGTAATTCTTCTTTGAATGTCTGGTAGAATTCACGACTGAAACCATCTGGACCAGGGCTTTTATTTTTGGGGAGGTTTTTAATGACAGCTTCAATTTCCTTAAGGATTATAGGTCTCTTTAGGTAATTAATCTGATATTCATTTAATTTTGGTAGATGGTACCTGTCCAGAAAGTTGTCCATTTCTTCTAGGTTTTCCATTTTTGTGGAATACAGATTTTCAAAATAAAATCTGATAATTCTCTGTATTTCCTATGGGTCTGTTGTTATGTCCCCGTTTTCGTTTCTGATTATGTTGATTTGAACACTCTCTCTCTGTTTTTTTATTAGTTTGGCTAAGGGCTTATCTATCTTGTTCACTTTCTCAAAGAATCAACTGTTAGATTCATTAATTCTTTGTATTGTTCTTTTTGTTTCAATTGTATTGATTTCAGCTCTAAGTCTGATTATTTCCTGCCGTCTACTCCTTCTAGGTGAGTTCACTTCTAAATGTTCTAAGACTTTCAGCTGCACTGTTAGGTCTCTAGTGTGGGATTTCTGTAGGTTTTTCATATAAGCATCTAGCACTATGAATTTTCCGCTGAAGACTGCTTTCATTGTGTCCCACAAGTTTGGATATGCTGTAGATTTATTTTCATTGAATTCTAGGAAGACTTTGATTTCATTCTTAATTTCTTCCTTGACCCAGAGATGGTTCAGCTGAGTGATGTTTAGTTTCCATGAGTTGGTAAGCTTTCTTTGGATTTTGATGTTGTTAAACTCTAACTTTAGGCCATGGTGGTCCGAGAATTACAGACCAATTTCCCTCATGAATATTGATGCGAAAATTCTCAACAAAATTTTGGCAAATCGTATACAACAATGTATAAAAGATATCATCCACCACGACCAAGTAGGCTTCATCACAGAAATGCAGGGCTGGTTTAACATATGAAAAACTTTAAATGTTATCAATCATATAAACAAACTAAAGGAATAAAACCACATGATCATATCCTTAGATTCAGATAAAGCCTTTGACAAAATCCAACACTACTTTATGATTAAAGCCCTGGAGAGATCAGGAATACAGGGAGAATACCTAAATATAATAAATGCTATTTAAAAGAAGCTGATAGCCAGTATCAAACTTAATGGAGAAAAACTCAAAGCAATCCCACTAAAGTCAGGAACTAGACAAGGATGTCCTCTCTCCCCTTATCTATTCAATATAGTTCTCGAAGTTTTAGCTAAAGCAATAAGGGAACGAAAAGAGATTAAGGGCATACAAATTGGAAAAGAAGAAGTGAAGCTGTCTCTATTTGCAGATGATATGATTGTATACATAAGTGACCCACAAAAT